>JANHGN010001883.1:0-28443 GCA_024605025.1 Megaceryle maxima
ATATATACATCTGTCCACCCTTAACAGAACAAAAAGCTGAGGTTTGCATCAGTCTGACAAGCATTTGTTTGTCAACCCACAATGTTTGTGTTAGGTGCTGTTTTTCTTATGTGCTGGAGTATGTCCAAAGAGGGGCAATGCAGATGGGAAAGGGTCTAGAGCACAAGTCTGGTGAGGAGTGGCTGAGGGAACTGTGGTTGTTCATTCTGGAGAAAAGGAGGCTCGAGGGAGACCTTGGGGATATGGTTCAGTAGTGACCTGGCAGTGCTGAGTTAGTGGTTGGACTCGATCTTAAAGGATTCTTCCAACCTAAACAATTCTATGATTCTTCCCCTTCCTTCGTCTTTCAGCAATATACATCCTTGACCCCATGGGCAACAGTTGGTGCAGGGTCATCTGGACACACTGGATTCCATTTCTGACCCTTCATCACTGTGACACAAACAGTAACTTCCAATGAGTCAAAACTATTTTCAAGCAGGACTTTGAAATTCTCATAGCAAAGCTGTTAAGACAGATAAAGCACATTCATGAAATACAATTTCATTCCGTCCACTGATTATTCAGTAAGTCAGAGAAAGACAGTCACTCTCCGCTTCCTAAAATTAAGTTTCTTGGGATTTCATTTAATACAAATAATATACATTAACAATGCACATTTTGCTTTTCTTGTGGGATGACGCTCCATAACTCATTCATTATTTATGGTCTTTTAATATGCTGCAGACAGCTGCTATGCATCTACTGGTTTCACCACTCTCCAGTCTCTTCAGAAGAACTGCTGAAACCTTTCATTTCCCTTTAAGGGATTTGGGGGAGAATTAATAATACACATTAATAATTCAAATTTTCTTTTTGTCTGTTGGTGGCTGAGCAGTTTTCTTAGTGGCTGAGCAGTTTCCACACAGTATTATCAAGCTGAATTAATAATACATTCCCCCCCCAGTTGGTTGATGGGCAGGTTGCTTATGGAATAATATGCTTTGGCAAAAGGTAGCATTGCTTTGCAGTGAGTCAAAACTGGGGGAGACTCACAGTGTGCTGTAAATATTCACTAAAGACAATATCTATCAATCTAGTATGGTCTTGTTAAGAGGAGCACTGGATGCATACCCCTACTGAGCACTTCTTTCCAGGCTTTTCAGTACTGTCTAGAGAAATACTGGACAGTCTCACTCTCCTACTGATGAGTGGTGGGAATTTCTACCCCCACCTACTGGTAGGAATACAATTTAAAATCATTTCACATTCATGAGAGAGAAAAGACGAGAAAAAAAATCAGTGAAAACCATTACACCACTTTTATTAAGCAGTGTAATGGTTATCACAGATTTATGAACATCTTAAGACGATCTAAAGGTTATAAATACAACCCAAGAGGTCTCAGAGGAGCCCTTATGCAAGAAGGGGATTTACATTCAAGGGCACTCTGAGCCTTAAAATTCTTTCAAAAATTCTGCAGTTCCATCAACAGCCCCTTTCCATCCTTCCTCTCCCCAACCCTTTTTTTCTAGTTTATGAGAAACCTGGTTAAAAGCGTTTCCCACTCTTAATGGTTTCCTGGCTATTTTTTGCACGCTGTTACAGGGCGGTGTATCGTTACAAAAGCACATGATAGATTTAGGTATCGATTCTCTTTTAAAGCTGGTTTATCAGATGGGAGACAGATTTTCATTTCCCAGCCACCTCAGGGACCCAAAGTTCTTTTAGTACATTAACAGTTATGAGCTCGAGGCCATCCACTTAAAGAAGATATATCAATATATCATCCTCTATTTCTAAAATGCAGTGAGCTTAAATGCTGCTTAATTGCATAATCTTTACAGTTGCTGGAAATGTTCAAAATATTTGAATGCATAAATGCAATCATTCCAAAAGGGCAAAATGAGAATAAACAAGAAAGAGAAGAAAATAGTTTATCTGCCTTTGAAGTTTAACTCAAATTTATTTTTAGTTAATGATAACAGACTCCAAAAAATCCAAGCACTGAGCAATACCAGAAGTGTCATTTGGAACAGAGTTAAACACACTTTCGCTATCATTAATCATGGCAAAAGTGACAGAAGAAAAATGAGCTGGCTTGGTATATCGAATATATTAATTCTCCCTGCAGAGTGGCTCAATGCATGAGCAAGTAAAAACAGGGAAAACCTTTGGAAAAAGAGAGGAATGTCAGCAGGAGGCTTTCCGTTAGTAAGAAATAGCATGACTTTGTTTTCTTAAAGAGAGCTACAAAAGATACAAAAATCCAAAGACTGTTTTTAAATATGGCTGAATATTTGCAATGAGAATATAGCTAAACTACAGCAGCTTAACCTCATTTTTGTAGTAGCTGAGCACACCATTTCCACTTTTTCCTCCCCAAGTTCCTATGTTGCCTGCAAAGGTTTGATTCATACTAAGTTTGCTGTGATCTGGATTATTTTCTCCCTTCCAGCTACCCCAAAGTTGTGACTTTTTTCCCCAAATTATTTCATTTTCTTCATTCTTAAGTTACATTTACAAACCCAAAATGAATTTGTTGTTTGCTATTTTTCCCAGTGTTGGTACAATTACAGCTTTACAGGATGCTCCTCATTTACTGGTGAAACACATGCAAGATAAGCAGAGAAAATGGATAAAGGAATCTTTAATTCAGGCAAAACTCAAAGGTGATCATTTCAGATCCAAACTTAAGCTTCCTCTTTATTTCCTGACAGATTCTAGAAGTTTTATTGCACATATGGAGCCCTTTCTAAAAATACCAAACGGAGACCTACTTGCAAAACTGGTGACTTTGTTGACACAATGATGAAACATCACTGTGCAACTTCAGAAACCCAAACCTTGTGAATTAGAATCTTTGCCATAGAGTTCAAAGTTGACCCAAAAGCACAATGGAAACAAAAGTTAAACATGCTCTAAGGATAGAATTCTGTCTGCTGGAAACAGGGAAAGGTTCTTACTGGTTTGATCAAAGTTTTTATATACAGTTCTTTCACTGTAACAGATCATCGAATGATGAGCTCCTGGCAAAATCAGGAGATGGATAACTTAGTACAACTCACAGGCTGTTCCATCCCAAGTTATTCATGTAACCCATCTGCAGCACAGATCTTCCTTCCCCAGCCTGTTTTTTAGCCTGCAGGTTATGGAAAGGATTTTACTGCTACACAAAAAGCGGTAAAAAAATTACAAAACCAGGGCAGGAGCGTATTAAAAACCAACAAATGCTAAAAATATTTCAATTAGTAAACTTAGGAAAACAACTTAGGGAACAGTTTTAGCTGCATCTTCAGATTTGCGTGGCCTGTGCTGTATCGATGCTGTCACCTGGCATTGTTGAAGAGCAGACAATTTACCAATTTATTTAGGGTAGCATCTGTTTGCTGGCAGGGCAACAACAACAATCACTTGGTGGGAACAAGGTAGAATCACAAGAGTTTCAGATAAAGGCAGGAGGGAAACACTGTGAATTCATTTAGGCACCGCATGATGACAGGAAGGGATGAAAGGAATGTACTGAGTGAAATATTTAGCAAACAAGGTAGGATCACCTTTTTAGTTATCAGGAAAGCCACAGTAAATCACATTGAAGTTACAAACAGGGATGTAAAAACATAATAAAGAAATGGCAGAAAAAATGGGAAAGATGCACCGTGGGCTCCATACGATTCCAGTAGCACCTACATTTTACAACCCAATACATTGAGACACACACTTTAAGGTTGATTTACAGACAGCCTACAGCCCATCTGCTTCACAGAGCCAGGACACTAAAGATAATTTCAAAATTAAACAGAAAGATGAACACTGATCAGGGATGTAGTTTTCTCTTTTAACCTGATGAAATTTTTTTGGCTTCTCATCTGCTAAATGGTAAACAAAATAGAGAAAAGTAGATTAAAAGAATTTGTTAATGGAGTTCAAAAATTATTTAAGCTATCACGTCAGTAATCAACAGAAGAAAAAAATCAGTTCTACCATCATTAATTTCATTATTATTGGGTAAAACTCTGTAGTGGCTCTTCTGGTAAGAAAAAAAATGTGACCCATGATGTCAGTAGCTTCACTGGGGTTTTTTGGAAAGACCTATGCTAGTGCAGAATGACACTGTCCTCGGGGACAGCTTGAGAACTACTGTGCCTCAAACACATCTCTGCAAATCATAATTTTCTTCCTGTTGGCTTGACAAGGAGGGAAAACATTAATAAATCCAGTGTCAGGGTTTTTTTCTATTTCTACAAATCACTGTAGTCAGAAAATGCTGACACTATCAAGCCAAAACTTTTTGCAAGAATGACAGTTCTGACAAATTTCTCAAGACTTTTTTCAGTAAAATAACATTTAAATTTGGGATTCACACTACTTATAGCAACCACGAGCATCAAAAGTGAATGGCACTGTTCTTGGACAACTGAAGAAAGACACTCATGTGACTTGAGAAGACTGATTTTGTTTTCAATCTCAAGGGGTTTTTTCTGAGATTTCAAGCTTTCACTCTGATTTGAGAAACTGTTTGGGGTTTGTTACCAACTTCTGTGTCCAAGAAGTGACACTTCCAAGGAAATTCAAGAAGAGTATGAGGTAGTGGATGAGAAAAGGAGACTTGTTGAAAAAAAAGTCCTTACTGAAATCGGCTCAGCTTTCCACATGTGGGTTTCCAGACTAAAGATATGTTCTATGTGTTACAGAACCACAGAATTGTTTTGGTTGGAAGACACTTTTAAGATCATCAAGTCCAAATGTTAACCCAGCACTGCCAGATGACCACTTAACTATGTCCATCAGCACCCCATCTCCACAGCTTTGAAACCCATCCAGGATGAGGACTCCACCACTGCCCCGGGCAGCCTGGGCCAGGCCTTGACAACTCTTTTGAGAAAGGAAGTAAACCTCCCCTGCTGCAACTTGAGGCTATTTCCTCTTGTCCTATTGCTTGTTCCTTTAGAAAACAGACCTAGTTAGAAAATTTGCCAAGTGAAACTGCTTTCAGCATGTCCAAACTGTAGCAGATTATGCTGCTTCATGTTTTTCTTACACCTGTTTCTACAGAGCGGTCAGTCACTGTTTTCTTTATTCTCATGTAATGCAAAGGACTGTGTCAGCTGCAAAGATGACATACAAGACTGGTTTAAGATATGGAACCATGAAAACTGCTGTGGACAAACTGGAAATAAAAATTGCTGGCAGTTTCTGAGGCTCAACTTTCAGTTTAACCACAGAAAATTATTCTTCCCTGTTTCTTCTTGAATAAATAATGACATTGAAAATGCAGATGAATCTGACATAGGTAAACTTTTGTGTTTTCAATCAACAGTAGAGCCCATTTTATTCTAGAAGTTAACTTTCCGACTACAATATTGGAGATTAATTCTCAGATACAGAAAAGCTGCATAATTTTAAATGATTGTCCACCATGGTAAAATTTTAAAGGCAGATGGATCACTGCAGTTTAGCTGTGGACCTCATCTTCCCTGTCTGCGAGAAGGTTGTTGTGGATCCTGGATAAAGGTTCAGGTTCACATAGTGAACAATAGGCATAAGAAAACTAGTTTGAACAAAACAACAGTTCTCCAACCTAAATACCTGTCAATAACAAGAAAAGCTTATAAATCTTCATTTCTAGTTATCTAATAACTGGAAAAATGTTGGCGTAAAAAGTCCCAAATAAATGTTAATTTAACCTTTTGGTACTTCAGAGATATTTACTTTCTTTGGTATTTCATGTTTCCCCGTTTATTCTCTAGCTATTACCCCTTATAGGAAAAAAAAATCGTTGCCAATTAAGAAACTTATTTGAAAAATTGCTTCAAAAGATATTTGTCTAAGATGAGATTAGTCATGTACTAAATTATTTATTTCTCTGCAAAACCAGAGGAAGAATCATTTTACTGTCAGTCTTGCTTAAATGGAGCTTCTTTAAAGAACCATGAACGGAGGAAAAGCACTTTGTTTTAATAAGGTCATGATGCTTATTAAATAATTTGCATATTGGAGGTTAAATTTTTATCTCTATAGAATAAAAAGTATTTTTGTCTATCCTTGGAAACAAGAAAGTACAAACACAAATGGTATCAATGGTAATGGTTTCAAGAAGGGTGAACAAAACACATTTACATGTACTTGTTGACACTTGCAATTGTTCACCCACACTTCACATTCACACCCACTCAATATCAGGTAGCAACTACTTTAAATTAAGCCCTATTTGTGCCTTTCAATTGGCTTCTCATAGATGCATCTATAGGTACAGCAATTACCTAGGTAAGTAGCAAAGCTGTGCCACAGCCTACAATTGTAATTATCAGCACAGGATAACAATTAGGGAAAGTGAGGACTGATGATGACAGGGTGTTAAGATTGTGTCTGTTGAAAAATCACTTAAATAGAAAATTAAAAAGATCATTACACAGTCTAAACCAGATTTCTAGTCCAAATCCTGCAAGAATCTTCCAAGAGAAGATCACCAGGTACCTGAATTCGGCTGGCAAAACATCATCCTTAGGTTGCGAGGGACCTCTCTCTATCTTTTGCCCTCACTCAGTAAAGACAGATGCTTTCTCCTCCTTCTACCATTATTTCCTTGTATATCTATTTTTACTGACGCCTGTAGTAAGGAAAATGTGCAAACCACATTCGGATGACCTCCCAAGTCACCTGGTAGACAGACTTTCACACACAGAAAGAACACAAGCTGTCAGCATCTTCCATTCACAGTGCATTTATGGATAACTTTTAAATTAAGATTTTGGAGTTGGAGTTTTCAAAATATTTTCCTCCTGAGGACTTTTATTGACTAATATATCAAAGAACCCAGTTCCCCTAATGATGCATCAATGCAGTATATCATTACAAACACTCTACCTTCCTGATGATGTATTACTCAATAACATGGTAGCAGCTGGCAAAAGCTTCCGTGGAATCAGATGATGCAAGTTTTATCCCATTTGTTTAAATTACATAGTTAGGGATAAGGGGGAAGAGATTTTAACAGGCCAAGAAAGCAAGTTCACACACAAGTAGTTATTAATAGTCTTAATAGAAATAGTCAACTGTGCTATCTCCATTTGAAAAGGCAGATGTTACTTTTCAATTTTCCAACAGTATCTAATTTAGTACCATAATTTCCTATCAGTCTTCTTTCTAATTTACTATTACACTTCTGCTTCTTGCACCTTAAACAGCTGCAGGTGACTAGCAAGCCTCATGCCCACAACTGCCAGTTGCAGCTTTTGCTGCAGACATGCTTTTGCCAGACATGGCCCACGTCCTAGTTGGTGATTACTGGGAACACTGGGTTTACTAACCCTGAGTCATGTCCCTTGGCTGCAGCTCCTTAACTCAGAACCACCTCTTGATGTCTTCTCCTGGCAGCCCGCAGTGCTTACAGAAAAAGACATAAGATAAAACACAACAAAGAGTTGTGTTGTTTGCTTGTTTGTTGTTCTAATTTAGGCATTAATTTTTCCTTGCAAGAGACACTCGATTAGTTTTGTTCAAAGACTTTGCACCACCGCTGTGTTGAGAGAAGCAGCACGTTCTTCCAGCAGCTCCTACTACTCCACCCACCTGCTGCCTACTATTCATTCATCTCCATTTCCTTTGCCAGGCCTAAGGGCTTTTAATGGTTTATTAACTCTTGGACACTTGTCTCAGTCTAGGAATGATTCAACCACCAACTTCATCTGGTAGGAGCAGAGTGAAGTGTCTCTGTTCATCAGCCTGCCCCATTCTGCCCTCATCTCTGCCACCATTCTTGGGCTTTCTGTTTCCGTGTTTCCCATCTACGGTGACATTATTTCATTTTACACTATTAAGTCAGGAAATGTAATATAAATTGAAAATTATACCTTATTTTCACATACTGTTCAATCTTCCTGTTAAGTTTTGAAGAAAAGTTTAAGTAACTGGAATTAGCGCTTAATCCCAAGGCAAAGCAGCTCTGTCTGGATGCCATTCTACAGTTTGCAATCAAAAAAAAAAAAAAAAAAAAGGCATTTCCACAGCCACACACCGTTAGATTGGATTCCACTTGGATTACTGCATATCTCTGAAAAGATAAATTGGATACACAGCTTACAAAGAAAAATAAGAGAAGGAATAAAAAGGCTGATAAATCAAAACCAGATTTGTGCTTCAGGGATTGAGGAGCTGGAAAAGGCTGCTGAAATTTTAAGCAGCCATCCAAAGGAGTGGAGAGGACAGGGCTGAAGAGGATGGATGTTTTGGACAGACTGTGGATGTTACTGTGGAACACCTCAAGCTGCACCATGAAGACATCAGCTAATACACGTGATTATCCCTGGAGGTATTTAAAAGACAGGTAGATGAGGTGCTGAGGAACACAGTTTAGTGGTGATCAGCAATATGAAAACAGTAGTCAGGACACCTCAAGTTGCAAACTACATGCACTGGAAAAAAAAAAAAAAACAAACATAAAAGATAGAAAGATAAGATTTGAGGGTTTAGGATGCCTTCTTATTGAGGCACTTCATAGAAGAGCTTCTGATATCACAGGAGAAACCAAAGGTTAGGCAGCATTGCAGTGGCTCTTTTCAAGCAGATTGTTTTGATGTGATCCAGACCCGACTATATGGAATGTTGTTTATAGAAAAATCCATTTGTAACAGCAATAGCTTCATGGTTGAATGAATGAAAAGGTAGTTGCTGTACTTAAAAGAAAACAGGATGTAGTACAATGTAAAAGGGAAGTTGAGTTCTGCAAATGGCTTTAAAATAGAAAAAGAAAAGAAAGAAAAAGAGCACAAAGGGCAACAACCTTTGCATGTAAGAATTCCTTTAATTTGGGGATTTTTATTTTGTTTACTGTTATGAAAAATATCCTGTGCCAAATTTTATAGCTGTAGTATCCACGAATAGGAAATGTAGACTTATTGGAAAAACTGTCAAGTGCAGCACAGAAGACCTGGATTTCATTCAAAAAGCAATCTAATCATGGGGCTCAGGTAAAAAGCCAAAACCATGAGATCAAAAGACTGTCACGTCCAATGCTGAACACAAGTTAACTGGATGTCTCAATTGAAAATAAAGACCTGGAACCACATTCTGGAGTTAGCGATAGTGCAGGCCAGAAAATATTTCGTAGAACATCCACCCCACACAGGAAACCAAAGGTGAAAAAAAAACCAACCAACCTACATCAGCTAAAATACACCGCAGCCTGCACCATGAAGACATCAGCTGATACACGTCACCATCCCTGGAGATATTAAAAAGACATGTAGATGAGGTGCTAAGGAATATGGTTTAGTGGTGGGTTTCGGAGTGTTAACAGTTGGACTCTATGATCTAAAGGGTCTTTACTAACAAAAAGGATGATATGGTTCTATGTCTCTGCATGCTGCTAAATCAACACTTGTTCAGAAGCCTGCCCTAGCTCAAGTTTTGAGACGGCACAACCAGTGACTGTGAGCACATCAGAGGCAAAAAGCTAAAACACGGGGGCGTGCTGTCGTCATACGACATGCTTCATAGTTCTGCTCGCTTGTTCCATCACCCCTTGCTAATGAAATGCAACAAGCCTGGTCACAACAAGACAGAAACACCAACTTCACAGTCCTGAAGCAATAGCTAAGTTTCAGGGGTTTATTTCTTCTCATGCTGAAAAAAAGCTTTTCTACAAGCACCTCAAATGGCACAACATCCAAAGAGGCAACTAAATCCCAAGAGTTCTACTGCTCTTCCCTCACCCACTCCTTACATGTCCCTTACTCAGGGATGTAAGTACTGTGGTGGATTTGGCAGTGCTGGGTTAATGGTTGGACTCAATGATCCAAAAGGTCTTTTCCAACCTAAATGATTCTATAGCCTTTTTGTCTTCCCTTCTCACTTTCCATCACACTCATACTAATGCTCCAGAAAGGACCGCTGAATTGCTCAGGAAATGATATTGATCTCCTGAAATTTATATGGAAAAGATTCTTTCAATTTTTTTAAGAAGCATCAGGCTAACTAATTAGAGCAGGGTTTTTATCAAATCAATTCCAAGGTGACTTCAAGTGCTTCACGATTGTGGTTCAAGAAACATGTATTGGTATTCAGTGAGACTGCATTTTACTATTGATGAAGAACAGTCATTTGGGGGGAGTGCTCTGAGCAGCAATTTACTGAAGTCATTGCAAGAAATCCTGAATTAAAGGCTGCAGTCTGACAGAGTGAGGAAACCGAGGTTCTCAGCATAAAAGTTAAACACATAAAGCAGAGAAATAAAATAGAACTACTTCATTTCTCTGATCATTTCTAGTGATAGCACACTTGGATGTTAATCCTACATCTTTCTCAATTACTAGTAGTTTCTAGATTACATATATAACAACCTGTGGTCTTTCTCCTCAAAGGGATGGATTTACAGAGGCATCTTCTAGATGACAAGGTAAGAGGTGGACACGTCATCTTCAAGCACTTCTCCATGCAGTAGACAACAGTAGATGGAATGAGGTGATAATGCTAATCAGACCTAGATTCAATTTATTTTTGAGGATAGGACGACTCATAAAAGCTGCTAATAGAAAATTTTCAGAGCACTCGCAGGAGGAAGCAAGCAGTTTCACAATATCAGATGCTTTATCAGATAAATCGCAGCGGCCGTATGGGAACTGCTGTCCCAGCCTCAGTTCTGCTGCAAAAATAAACCCTCTACCTGATCATATTTTGCCCAGGCTAAAAATGTTTTGCTACTGAGGTGTAACTAAATCGCATTTGAACCATGTTACCTAATCATCCCCATTTTGATGTCTAAAATGTAACTTGACTCAGAGGCAGTGTTATAACACGGCACCCATCAACGCTAATAGGATAAATCCCATTATCCATTTCAAGTGATGACAGGGCTCTAACTGGATTTTGTGCTACAGAAGAACCCCAAATGTTGAGAGAGAAATCAGTATTAGAAAAATGTTTGCATGAACACATGGATAGAACCACATCACTTCATGAATGGTGTAGATTTACTAGTGGAACAAAACAATAAATCTTTTTCTCCAGACCATCCAACTACTATTTAAAAAGAAAAAAAAAAAAAAAAACAAAACCCAAAACACGTGGTGGGCCATCAGATGAGTTCTATTTGTACTTAAAAAAAAAAGTTACATATGCTATGTAAGCATAAAGCAGAAAAATATACGTTTCTGTGGGTAAATTAAAATATTCATGTATTTAGGCAAGGCTGGAGGTACTGGCAAACAGCAAAATGTTAGAGAGAAAATAAGCATCTAAAGGAAAGCTACTGGGTCAGCATGTTGGAATTATCTGATATACAAATGAGGCAGAGAAGTGTTCAGTCAACTACTTATAACGATAACACAAAACTAGTAGAATTTTTGAAGCACAGAACCACCAGATACACAGTGATTGAGTAGCTTTGGTTTATGGGTGGATACAGACAGCCCAGCACTGGCAAAAGCAAGGCCATAATCTGGGTACCAAATATAAACATGGAAATCATTGCTGAATACAAAAATCATACGGGAGATTCTTGTGGTGATTGCAAATAATAAAACCATCTGTCTAGGAGTAAGCAGCTCTACACTGGGCAAAAAAGGGAACGAAGCATCAATCACGGCAAGGCACCCTGGCAATGGAAAAGATGCTACTGGAAGCTCATCTGGAAAATTATGTGCCATTCTGATTAGCACATAAAGTCATTGGAGGAATCAAGCAGGTGCAGGTCAGAGCTATCAATTCACATGCAATTTGGAGGAGTTTTCACTGCAGAGAGATTTGCCAGCCTTAGCCTCTCAATCTTAGAACAATGGAAGCTAAGTGGGATTTTTTTTCTTTTCCAACTTTTATGAGATCTTGATGCCAGCAGGAGTTTTTAAAAGCAACCAATTAAATCTATGAGTGCCAAGAGGTGAAGGACAAGAGCAGAAAGAACCAGCATTCACAGAAATTAAAAGGTGCCCTTACACAAAGCTTGACCTTAGTCCTGGATAGAGATCTTTCTCCCATTTTCTTTAGGCTCCTAGAATGTATTTTCAATAGCGTTCTCATGCCAAAAATACATGGGACTATATGTAGAGAAAGACACGTAGAAGAGATGGATCACCAGAGACAGACAGCTTTCCATGAACTGAACTTCCAGCTTATTATATTTAATTTTTTTAAAGCACCTCATATGGACAAGAAACCCAGAACTGGATCTTCCTCTACCGCACACTCTTACTGGTTTGAGTAAGTTATGGAGAATTGAACCATGGTCCACCTCCCTAATGTCTTCTGGCTGACTGGCCAAGAGTAGGCAAAAATGGAAAAATACAGACCATGGGAATCTTACTTTCTGGTTTACATAGAAGATTAAATGATAGTAGGATTGGGATGAATTTTGACAGAGATAAGCATGACAGTGCCTGCATTCTGAAGAGGATATATTTTATATAAGATCTGCTTCAAATCTCCTTAAACTTCAATAAAAATAAAAATTTTAAAAATGGAGCTTATGTGCACATACCACTGCTGCAAGCTTGAAGTCTATCTCTTCTCAGATTTTCTGGAATTTTAAGGTTGAAACATTGATTTCTTTCAATTTATTCCTGTATTCTATTTCCAGCAAGGGCTATGGCCTTGGAACAGCCGGAGACCTTGGAACTGAGTATCTCTGGTAAGAACACTTTCATCCATTTTACCCATCGCATTTGGAATTTGGTTTCATCCGCACTCTTAGCAATGACTTCACTGACTCAATAATACAAACGAAATAAAGAGTGGGATGCACAACTATAAAAAGGAACCACAAAATAATGGAAAGAAAGATGCATTTTAGCTATTTCTGCTTGTGTCGGTACTTCTATGAATTATACTATCCCTGTAAGAGTGCACAGATGCTACCTAAAGCATTAGGAATAATCTAATCATTGTGCTATGATCAATAATTGGTTTTAAATCTGCACAGTTAAACAGAATAAAAAAAATAGTAATATATAATCTTCCTATTATATTTCACTGCATTGCAGCATTTTGACTGACTTTCAATAAACTGAGTTTGACCAGTGAAAAGAGATGACTCCAACCTCACCTCACCTTTCTAGCAAACAAGGAGGATACAAGTTTATAAAAGAGAAGATAAAGTGGCCTCAACACCTAAAAACAGGAACAGAGAGCCCACTGCTGGGGCTGGCAAGCAATGAAGCTAGTTAACAGCTAAGATGCCACTTCTTGTATGTTCTCTGTTGCTCCTGAAATGTTGTATATACATATACAGACATATAAATGGTTGCTTTCTTTCTTTTGATAATCCTTTAACACAGTAAGCATCAGTTTAAATGAACTAATAAAAAATAACAGTACTGCAAGATCTGTTTCTAGCTCAGTTCTGATTTTCTTGAATTCCTGTGAATAGCACAGATATAGTTATTTTTAATGACTCAGGATAACTCACACAAGTTAAGTGAAAGACACTTCAGTGAAAACACCTCTTTTAAGTGAGAACACTTAAGACTGCAGAAGGCTTCACTGTTCCTGTTCATTTCACAGAAAAGCTAAAAAAGAGCTTGCAAGTTTAGAAAAAATGTGTATTGATACGAATGCACTGAGGCAGGAACAACATCAGCACAGTGCCAACACTTCTTTTTCAAAGGAGTGTTTCTCAGGAACTTTAGGAAGTTCAAGAACCTCATGGCCCTTAGAAAGGCAGACTCCCCCAGCACTCTGAAATTTCAGAACTGTCTGGTATCCATCCCATCCCTCCTTTCTCTCCAAAGAACAAGGACTTAACTGAGACAAAAACATTGAAAGGATGCGGAAGATCAAAATCAGGTCTTCTGCAATCCTTTTAAAATAAGTAAAAAAATAAAAGCTATGAATCCAAATGCTAACTTCATACTGTATGACCTACTCAGCTATACACATAAGCTATAGCATAACCTTGCATTAATAATGAAATCAGGCAATTTTATACCTTTTTAATAATGTATGACAAATATACTTGGGTTTAGGAAGGACAGCATTCATTTATCGATCATGATGCATTATCTCCAACCTGGAAATTTCTAAGTAGCTTTCATCTCCTGTGCAATTCTAAATAATTCAGAATGTCATTTCAGTTGGGTTATTTTGTTTGTATTTTTTCTTATCGAATTTATAGTTTTTAATCAAAAGAAAAGCTGACAGACCTATAGCAAAGGGTCAAATGTCCATCTTGTATTACTTCAAAAGTCCCAAAAAATCATCTTGAAATGCCCGATGAGTGAGGATATCACTGTCTAAATCTTACTTTTTAGAACGCCAACCTCTGTAGCCACTGTATTTGTACAACATTACATGTATATTTAATAATGACTAAAATAACAGTAGCAAATAACTTTGAGTTCTTGTTGAAAGGACATATTCACATTATAATTCCTTAAAAGTTATTTCTTCATTTTGCCTTAAGATTGGGACAGTTCACCCCTGCCAATTCTCAGCATGGAAACAGAAATTTTGGTCAGGTTTCTAAGTTGAAAAGTAAATTTAAACATGCAGGAAATGATTACTAATTTGTACTGCAGATCTGCATTCACTCCAAAGGTGAATTCTTGAGGAAGGTACTGACAAAACTATGCAGCTTAGAGATTTACAGGCTTATCTGGGGAATATTTTAATATTAATGAATTTCCAGCAAGGTTAGATTTTTATTTCCCCTATCTATAATTAGCGGGAGAGAGAATAAGGGATGACAACAAAAAGATGCCACAGTGATAGTGAAAAATAAGAAAGAAAAAAAGACAAATGGCATAAACAGTGTCTCAGAGAAGTTAATTAGGAGCACTGCAGTTCCTTAGGCCTTTGAATGGTCAGTTCAAGAGATAATATTATCATATAAAAGGGATTATTGTAGGACTCTACAGATCAGAGGTCAAGGATTACATCAGATTTAAGGAGAAAAGTTGTGCTACGTGAAACAAATTAAGAAGCATTTGTTTTCATCACTACAATCAGAGAAGGCACAGGGACAAATTCCAAAGTCATTCCTCAATGGCTGCAAATTAATCACCTTTCTATATAATAGTCTCCTTTAGGACATCTCGGATCATCAACTAAAGCGATGCTTTGAGTGCTTTGGTGATAAGAGAAGATTTAACAAGGTGTGAAGTCATAAAACAATAATCCAAGGAGTTTTATTGGATTATACGGCTGCGTGATTAGAAGCTGTGTTATTCTCTAACTCGTGCCCACTCTCACCTAACTGGTGTTTCCTCCCATCTTCCCAGATGGGAACCAATTCTGACCATTATGCAGCAGGGCATTTGATGTTATTAAGTTTAAAGAAATGCTCAAAGGTGACCCAAGCACCCGGTTGATACATGTGCCCTACACACCTCTCAGGTGAACACGTAACATAGCAAAGATTTATTTCTTGTTTCATATTTTGGTATATCGCCGCAATTTCTTATAAAGTTGCTGAATAGCTTGAACAATTTAGCCATGTCCAACCATCTCCGAATGAAACATTCCTGTCCTCCACACTGTTTTCACACAGGACTCTTTCGTTGGTATCAAGGAAACCACCGTGTGCAACCATGGCTAAAAGGCACTAACTCCTATGAGGAATTCAAAGGTATCTATCAGGTTGAAATTTAGAAATAATTTTTTCACTGAAAGGGTTGTCAAGCCCTGGAACCAGGCTGCCCAGGGCAGTAGTTGAATCACCATCTTTGCCTGTGTTTAAAAGTGGTGTAGATATGGTGCTTAGGGATATGGTTTAGCAGTGGACATAGAGAGTAGGGTTATCAAACCATGAGTGGTCGTATTTTCAATGTAATAACCTATTTTGTTCAGAAAGCTGCCTGAAGGCCCAAAAAAACCGTCAGAACTGACAACCGCCTTGCCACGATCAACATCCAAACCCAAGCAAGTACAGAAACTCAAGCAGTGCTTTACAGCTCCAAAAGGCATCAACACCGCTTGAACCTAACTGCATAGGTTTGGCTTTCACAAGGCAGTACCTGTAGTTGTTCACCTCAAATAAGTTTAGAAACAGTTCAAATCATGCTTGTTCAACTTTTGACTGTGTCTGGGAGTTCCAGCACATCAGTGAAGACCTATTAACACAGTTTCCATCCTGGAAATTCAATTACCAGCCCCGCTTCCATGTTCTACAGGCAAAGTCTGCTTACAGGACATGTTAACAGCTCTGCAAATCCCAGCAGAGCTTAAATTGTCTTTACCTTTGTAGCAGTGAAGTGTAGTGCAATGCTCAGGGTGGAAGTAAGCTCTCGTTGGTAATAAAGTCAAATGACTTCTAAGTGTAGACATCCTGAAGTGGAGCCTACAACTTCCAGCAGATGCTTTTGTGAGACCACAGGAGAGGCAGCAGAACCCAAACACACACCCTCAACAAAGCACCATCTGCAGAACACAGAATCACACAGAATATTCATGGTTGGAAAGGACCTCCTAGATCACCAAGTCCACAACAAAAAAACATCTAAATACCCTGATCAAACGTGACTTCAAAACCACAAAATAGACCCCTACATGGAGCATGTCCTGAAGCACCAGGTCTACCCATTTCTTAAATACCTTCAGGCATGGTGACTCAACCACCTCCCTAGGAAGGCTGTTCCAGTGCCTCACCACTTTCTGTAAAGAATTTCTTCCTAATAGCTAATCTAAACCTCCCCTGCCACAACTTCAGACCATAACACCACCTATGGCATCATCCCCTTGCACTCCTCTCTGAAACAATGCCAATTTTTAACCCATTTATGCTTGAGAGAGAACAGTTTCTAGAGGTGGGTGATGATGTAGGCCTAAAGAACTGCCTGTAGATAGGTGGCCCTGACATACCTCACAATAGAGGAGCTCTCATAGAACCTCTAAACACTTTGGGTTGGAAGGGATCCTTCAAGGCCATCTAGTCCAACTCCTTTGCAGTGAGCAGGGACATCTGCAATGCCCATTGGAGCCTGATCCAAACCTCACCTAGAATAGTTTCAGGGATGGGGCACTCACCACCCCTCTGGGCAACCTTGGCCAGGGTCTCACCATCTTCAGGAAAAAAAAAAAAAAAAAAAAAAAAGTATTATCTATCCCAAATCTCCCCTCCTTTAGGTTAAAACCATCAGTCCTTGTCCTGTCACAACAGGCCCTGCTAAAGCAATTGTCCCCATCTTCTGACAGGCCCCTTAAAGTACTAAAAGGCCACAATAAGGTCTCCCAGGAGCCTTCTCCAGGCTGAACCATCCCAACAGTCTCAGCTTGGCCTCAAAGTAGAGGGGTTCCAGCCCTTGGAGCATTTCTGTGGCCCTGTATCTGTACGATATAGACTTTTTTCAGGTGCTAAAGGGATCTGTGCCTGTTGCAGATGCTGAAGAGCCTGCTCTGCTTGCCAGGGAAAGGGCCAAGAAGAGGCAGGTAAGCTGGGGAGACTGTCCAGCTTTCCAGCCTGAGACAGGGGCAGCTCCCAAATGAAGACTGCCACATTTCAGGGACTTTGCAACAACTGAACTTTTGCACTTAGGTGACCTCAAGGGCCAAAGGGAAAAAAAAAAAAAAAAAAAAAATCAGAGAAGTACCTGTAGTTAACCACAACCTAAGGCAATGGACTGCAACTTATGCAGCCATTCAAGTCAAGGTGCTTAACTTTGTTGGTTTTATGCTTAGAGGGAATTAAGACAATGACAATCTCTGATTTTCTACCTGCAGTCCACATTTCCAGAGAGCAGCAAAGGAACCTTGGTCCTACAAGACATAAATATTGGCAGATAACATCCAGTTGTACTTTTAACCAAAACATTATTTATTCTCCAGTGACTCTCCAATACCACTGCTGCAATTTTTCTGGTTTCTTAGGACAAAGAAATAACTTATATCACTTTGCCCCAGTATATAATGCTTGAGTAGGGTAATGTACAAGTCCTTCTTCAAGATGATGTAGTGCTCATAAACAAGGTGAAATATTAACTCTGAACACTGCACAGCAGGTTTGAATTTCCTCTCTGGTATTGATTTTGTTTTATTATGTTTTAATAAGTAAGACCAAACTCCGAATCCTACTTCATGGCAAATGACATTTAATAATGTAAAATCTATCTGATGTCCATGAACTTTGCACAACTCACATTGACTTCAGAGGGTCCTTCTGAAAGCAGAGACCTTGCAACACCAAGGCCACTGCAAAGTGCATGTGGTCACAGAAAATATGGATCATAATTCAGAATGGTTATGCCCGATCAAAAGAGAAGAACATGGAAAGCAAAGACATGGAGATGTGAGATACAAAGCAAACAGATTTAGCACAGCACAGATAATAAGCAGTGGATGAAACTAATAAGTAATATAAATCTCTGTTTAGCCTATGCGAGACCATTCCACAGGACAAACAGTCACCAGTGAGGTCCAGCAAACATCAGCTAATAACACCCAGTGCCAGGAGCCACCCTTGTGAGTGCATTTGGAGTTTTCTCTTTAAAATGCATGAAGACCCTCTTGCCTGCAAAAAATTGATGCTTTACTAGATTTATACAGCTTCAGTTTATTCCTGATTCTCTGCTCTCTGCTTTCAAGCAACACAGTAGATGGGAAAGCAAGCTGTGCAATCCTTCCAGGGGGAGCACAGAGGAGGAGAAGAAAGGAAAAAGAAAAATGCTGGTGCATGAAATCTGGCAGGTGGTAAGCACCCAGTAGCTTTCAGTAACTACTTTGCTATACTACAACACAAAAGGAAGTAATCATTATAGGCGATGCTGCTGTACAATAAAATACAATACACTAAGCAGGAAGACTTTAATAGAAAGACACTGTGATTTGTGATACACTGAATGAAGCAGAACATCCTCAGATGTAATCATCTTTTAAGATGCTGTTTCCTCAGAAGAAACTATGCAATTATTTACAAAGAATCATAAACACACAATAAAAGTCAGATTTTAAATTGCCCATGCATATGCCATCTGTCAAAATAATATTTTCAAAACAAGTCAAAGTTGGTAAATTTATCTCACTGCTGATGGCACATGCAGGAGAACTGAGACCAGCATGGTGATAGCCTCCGTACATAAAACCCTTCCATTCTCATTTCTCACTCAGTGCCTGGCCTTCACAGACTGAAGATGAATGAAGTAATCATCTTTAAAGAGCTTTGCCGTCTAAAAGGAAATAATTTCAAGAGCACAAATTAGCAGTTACAAAAAATACAAAACTGTCCCACTCTACTGTGCCTCACTATTTAAAACACTTCCAAAAATTACCAAAAGATTTTTAAAATGGATTGTAGCATTCCTTTCTGGAAGCTCTAGTTGTCTCCATGCAATTCTTATTGTTTCATTTATTAAAGTGTAAGAAATCTAAAATGAGTATGCCTCTGGGTTTTACAGAATGAAGAAATGAGTGCAGAGCAATCTGCACTGAAGAAAAAAAAAAATCTGGGCTTGATTACAGGCAATGGAAAGATCCTTCTGCTTCCCCACACTGCCTTCATGGACATGGGGATGTCCATCTGCTTCACAGAATTCAGCTGTCTCAGATACCAGCTAAGACAGATTCAAAGTTAGAAATAACTTATGGGACCTTCAACTTGATGACTCAGACTATAATTGAGGCTTTTATTTTCTTATTAAGATGGTCAAACTAATAGTAATTTCCTTGCAATATTTAATGTCCATGAGGCTGGTATTCTCACAGCCTAACACAGCTCTCTTCTGATGGGAGAGGTGGACGGGTAAGATGATTACATGTATTTGTCACTTGAGGTAGAAATAAGAGATTATATTATCAACAAGGTATTTAGGAAGGGAACTCCCATCTTCACTGCCACTCCACTGCCTCTCATCCCAGTTTTACCTCCAACAAA
Organism: Megaceryle maxima; assembly: GCA_024605025.1. Taxonomy (NCBI): domain Eukaryota; kingdom Metazoa; phylum Chordata; class Aves; order Coraciiformes; family Cerylidae; genus Megaceryle; species Megaceryle maxima. Next base: position 19,772 of record JANHGN010001883.1, read on the forward strand.
GTCCCAAGGAGTTCTCTCCCATGTTCATAGACTTTCACCACTTTCAAGACACTATTTGCATTTTTCCATGCCTTGGCCAATATACACAAAAATTGACACCAGAACTGTTGATGATCCACAAGCAAGAAAATATAACATCCATAAATGTATTAAAGAAAGTTGCATCAAAAACTCAGAATACAAAAACACTCTCCATTAAAGCCATAAAGAGGCCTAATAGAGTGTTAGATATATTGCTCCATTCACTTATTAAAAGCTACAGTGAAAAGCAACTGTGAATTCCTTCCTCTCTAGGAAAAAGAGTGACTCTGGTTTATATTCAAGCATCCACAGCAAGGCTCACAACACTGCCTGTAATGCTGTTTGTCTTTTAATGTCTAACAAAAAGAATAAAAAAGAATTAAAAAAAAATATCACTTCCAATAGTCAAAATGTAATTTATAAAAAAATATAGAATTTCAGCCTGTTTGAAGTTCCCTCTCTTGTGAAAAGTCAGTTTAGCTGCTTCACTGACACATACTATTTCCATTGCCACTATGTCAGATGAGACTTGAAAAAACCCAAAGCCAAAATTTTTTAAGAATCAAGTGTATATATTTCAAATAGAACAGAAATGGGATCAAGCAGAAGGTGAAGTTATTTCTAGGAACTATGACACTAATTTCTCCCGTGAATTTCATTCCCAACTTCTGGTTAATTAAGAGAAACAGGTCATTACATACAAAAATACAGCTCAGACGTGACAAATCAGGGAGGACAGTGAATGGTGAACTATTAGAGCAAAACCTCTGCTCATTTGAGGCCAAAGGAACTTTGGTTCCCAAGCTCAGCATAACAAGGTTCCCACCTGCAGAAACCACAGGTTGCACTCTTAGGTATGCCTTGTGCTCAGCTCCACTGAGAACAGGAAACAAAGGAAGCTGCCAAAAGAATAAACATCTCTTTACTATTTGCCCATGTAAGCAGAGAACAGCATAAGAAAACACAGGTCCATTCAAAACATTCCTCTCCAGGAGCTATGAAGGAACTGTACTTGACTCCTGCCAAGAAAAGCACAATGTCATCATCTCCTCTCCCCCTTCTTCCAACTGTCCCATAGCCCACAGACACACCCTTGTGCACGAGGGAGTCTGGCTTCCCAGGTACAACCTCCCTGCTCTTTCTAACTCAGGAGCCAGAGGACCCTTCCCCATTGAAGCAGTGGAAGAGGAGTTCTCCACTTGCTTTTGACTCCCTCCCTTAATATCCTATCACATATATTATTGCAGAAAAATTTGGAAGAATGATTCTTATTCATCAAAAGCTGGAAAAAAAAAATAAATCATTTTCATGTTAGCTTTCTTTACCCTCCCGTTTTGTTCCTCACAAATGGATATGTAAGTTTGTTAAAGGACCTGGGAGTGTGGGTCAATAGCTGACTAAATATGAGCCAGCATGTGCCCAGACAGCCTTGGAGGATGGCTTGGATCAGCACTGGTGTGGCTAGCAGGGCTCTGGAAGGGATCATCCCCCTGTACTCAGCACTGGTGAGGCTGCATCTCAAATCCGGGTTCAGTTTGGGACTCTCACTCCAAGAAGGACATTGAGGGAGTGGAGCATGTCCAGAGAACGGCAACAAAGCCGGTGAAGGGTCTATTGCACAAGTCTAGTGAGGAGCAGCTGAGGGAAATGGGGCTGTTGAGCCTGGATAAAAGGAGGCTCAGGGGAGACCTTCTCACTCTTGACAACTCCCTGAAAGGAAGCTGGAGCCAGGCAGGGTCAGGCAGTTCTCCCAAGTAACAAGAAATAGGACAGGAGGAAACGGCCTCAAGTTGCACCAGAAGAGGTTGAGGTTGGACATGAGAAACAATTTCTCCCTCAAAAGGGTTGTCCAAACCCAGGGTGGAGTCCCCATCCTGAAGGGGTTTCAAAGCTCTGGTGATGTGGTGCTGAGGGACATGGTTCAGTGGTGACCTGGCAGTGTCAGGTTAACAGTTGGACTCGATCACTTGAAGATCTTTTCTAACCTAAACGGTTCTGTGATTCTATGGTTAGAGCTCTTGTTAAGGTCTTCAATTAAAAGAAGATTTTTCAGCAATTATTCAATGCTGAAAATGTATCTAACTCTAAAATCAAACCCTTCAATTCAGACGGCAGAATTTGTCTATAATTTTATAAATTAATCAAAAGAAATTATAAACATTTTATTCCAAAAAAGTAAAAAACTGACATCCTCAGATGAGGAGCATTCCTAAAGCTCCAATACATGTCTGTCTAATCGCTGCTCACTGGAGTCTACCTTTACTTGCCCAGTAGCACCAGTTCAGGCCCAGCAGCATTACCTGTGTGGCTATTGAAGAATGGAGGCACAAGCCTTCCTTCGTTCCTGTGCAGCTGAGGACCAAGCCAGGGGAATCTGAAGCCCATCTCCTTAGACAAAGGTCCCTTTGGGCAGACTTGAGGCCATGACTCAATCTCAGAATTTAAATTCCTCATTTTGTAGCTATGGAACAATTATTTTCTGTTCCAGTAGAGTTAACACCATTTAGAGGCAGAGCAACTGAGATCAGCAGGTGGATCACAGAGGTGCCGCTTCCTGCTCTTGGGTCAAGTTTCTTTTCATTAAAAGAAAAAACAACCCCAAAATGAAATAATACCACCAAAAAAAAAAATCTCTCAAATCACAGATATGCTCCCTGGATATCTCACCTTTAAGGCTTGGTAATATAGACAATTTCCATAGCACGTACCACCCACAGAAAACAACTCTGTATATAATTTAGTATTTGGTTATTTCCTTTAAATTATATTTTTATTTGGCAATTGAGCACTAGTTCTATACGTCACATTAGGTGATTAAAAATCCTACACAGTATGGCTGAGCAGGGTTTTTTTTTTTTTTCCCCTTCCTTTCCTTTAATGCTATTAAACTATTCCAGACTCAGTATATATAATCTTTCTTTACATATTCACTCCATGTTTCTCTGGAGGCTTCATTAGAAATTCCATTGCATACGCTTTAAAATATATTTTTTTTTCCTCCAAACTATTTGAATAAGCAATGAATAAAAGAAATTTCATCCATCTTTATTAATGAAGTCATAAATCAGGGGGTTAAGAAGAGCTTGTATTTATTGCTCATCTTGCATTATGGACATGGTGGAAACTACTAAGCAGTTTCCTCCTCCTGTCAATATTCTAAATAATTCAGGAAAGAATCTCAGATTGACGTTTCATCCATGCATATCCCATTTAAAGTATGTGTGTATAGATATTTTCCGTATAATAGTATCAAAACCGCAGCAGTTTCACAAAATTATCAACTTATTTTCCCAAATCACTGAACAAAAACTATATTACAATTTGGGAAAGTTTTCATACACTGTATCCCTTAAAATTCATGTTAAACAGGGACATCTCAGTTACATCAGCAACTATAACTTTCCTCAGTGACACCTTTATGATTCTCCTCCCTGTAACTCTCTCTTGGTGAGAGGTCAGGAGACATTTCTTGTTCCTGATGAACAACTTTTTAGATGAACTTTTAACTTGCAGCTCTTGAAGTTTTCTTTTAATGACTTCAGAAACAATGTGCAGGAGAAAACCTAAACCTGCCTCACTCCAGCTGGGCTCTCAACCTCCAAACCGGACTTCCTTCCATAATGTGAGCCATATAAGGACAACATCCTTGAAATGCTAAACATATAGTCTGGTAATATAAAAATGATAACTACAAAATTCATTAGGAGTTGATTTGATATATTTAAACATATGGATATGCTGAAATTGGGATTCCCCCCACCCTGGTGTTACAGTGGGAGCATTGCTCGAGAGACAGAAAAAACAAAAGACCCTTGCAAATAATTAAACACTGCAGTTCAGTATAATAATTTATTAATGAAGACAAAGTATCTTATCTCCAGGACCTTGAAAAAAATCTGTTTTACGATTATGACACCGCTGATCTTTCCTTGCACCAACTAAAGATTATTTGTCTCTTTTAGCTACTGGCAACATTTATCACCTTCACCTGGAAAACTTCGACAAGAACTTTGCAGATACTCTGGTTTTAGCACAACTGCTTCACAGCTCACTGAGATTAGAGAGGAGGAGTTTAGAGGAGTTTTAAGCCTATGTAACTGGGCTGAGCTGAGCTGCAGTTGACATGCTATAACTAATTTAGCCACATTTTATATGGATCTGCACCTTGTTTCTACATAACACTAGCACAGCACTAATGGCTGCTTAATAGCATTACTACAGAAATACATTATTTCACATCTCAAGCTTTACTTACTAGTTAAGTTGTATTTTAGCTACTTGTGGGTTTATTTAATTTATTCTTATTTGATGGTAGCTGTAAAGGAATCCATGTGTATACCACCTAACAGTAAGTAAAGCAAATTTAATTTTCAAATCTCAAACACTTTGTAACATTACAGTAAAACACCCCCTAGCAAATCATCTCAGTTTGTCTTTCTTATTAATGAGAGTAACTTTGTTCTTTTTTGCACAACAGATAATCATTATGAGCTGAGCAGAACTTACACATACATCCCAGTTAAATGTATTAGCATAAATATATAAGAATAATTTTAATTATTTCCTTTGTGGATAAATTTTAGCTTTAATTGCCAAATATTTCTCCATGATATAATGAACCAATATGAGCTTCCTGGGGCAAGGGAATTCTTCGAAATTCCTTCCATCTCTGCAAGTGAACACATTCAGGCTGTTGAGCTCCAAGGAGCTGTACTCAGCTCACCATCATCTCCTCTGCAGCTGCACCTTTCAGCCAAGCTCCAGGGCAACCTGAACAGTCCCATGTTCAAAGGAGCACGTCCCGTCGAGATGGGGGAACAGAAAAACACTTACAGCACAGGCACACAAATAGTGTTCACTTTTTCTACCTGGCTATGGCAACCAACTAGAAAACTGGAAGCTGCATTTGGATGATGCAAAACTATGGCCGAGGTACATCTCTGAATCCTCACTAACTGGAAGTGTAAACTCAACACGGCCCATTTAAAATCCACTGAATTGCCAACACTTTGAAAAATGTAGCATCGTTTCTTAATTTCTAGCTAATTAAGACGTTTTGAGATGAATGGACAACCTCAAAGAGTGATCCTGAAGTTAAAAGGAAACAAAACTCCAGAAATAAAAAATTTCCCGAATAACCTACCAAATTATTTCCTTACATTACTTGATGCACAGTCGTTGTGGAGGCTTCAGTTTCTCTGGAGAAGAGCACCAGAACAGGGACCACAGTACCAGGAAAAAAGTTTTTTGTAACTATCAAGCCACACTACAGTCATCTGCAACTACTGCATCCACAGAAGCTGAAAAGCTGCAAGAGAAGTGCTGAACTAAGAACAGGTAGCAGGAAATCTCCAGAGTGGGAAAATGAAGACAAAAAGATTATGCTCTTGCCAGTATTTTCACAGAAATAGCTTCACTGAGAAAGCACAGGTTTGTGCATCTCCAAGGAGCTCCCCTCTTCTCTGAATAACCACACTGACCTAGAGTATGACTTTTCACTTTCCTCACTCAGAGGCACATTAAAAACTTTGGAGACCTGAAGCATTCAAGCTGAAGATTCATTTCTAAACCAGGCAAGTGTAGGGATTCATCTATGTGGGTGCCACTAAAACCAGGCAGAGTGCAGAGCTGCTAGACATGCACAGATACTCCAGTGACCCAAGTGTCACAGTACGTGGTGGTGGTCACTACAGCAGCTATCATTTCTTCAATTCATCTTGGTTGCTGAGCTGACCTTGGGCTGTCTATTTTATGTCATCAGTACAAAAGCAGTTACCATCTGTGGTGCATCACAACGTCCTCTGATGCTAAATCACACTACTTAATAGCAATTCTTTTTCCATCCCTTTAGACAGAGGACTCCTCTCAGGCTCAGGTAACACATTTTAAAAAGGAGAATCATAGACTGGTTTGAGTGGAAAGGGACCTTTCAAGGCCATCTAGTTCAACCTTCCTGCAGGGAGCAGGGACATCTGCAACTAGAGCAGGTTGCTCAGAGCCCCAGCCAACCTCACCTGGAATTGTTCCAGGGATGGGGCATCCACCACCTCTCTGGGCAACCTGGGCCAGGGTCTCACCACGCTCCACATCAAAAGTTTCTTCCTTCTCTCCAGTCTAAATCTCACTCTTTTTAAGACCATCACCCCTTGTTCCACCACTACAGGCCCACCTAAGAAGTCTGTCCCCATCTTTCTGACAGGCCTCTTTAAGTACCGAAAAGCTTCAAGAAGGTCTCCCAGAAGCCTTCTCTTCTCCAAGCTGAACAACCTCAACTCTCTCAGCCTTTCTTCACAGGAGAGATCTTGCTTTTGGTTATATTACCAGGACCTGACAGTACCAGTGGTGACACAGTTTCTTCATATATTTTCTCATTTCTGCAGTTATGAGATTGAGGTTTCTACATCTCCCAAACCACTCACAAAAATCTTTTATTACAGTCTGGTAAACACCTTTCCTGTTTTGTTCAGAGTTTAAGCTGAACACATACTTCATCTTCATAAGAGCTTGTTGCTTCTAATTTTGGTTTATGCTTTGATGGAAACTCTAAGCTTACTATTAAATGGAAGTTACTCTGCAATGTTGTTTTGAAAAGTACCACAACATCAGTTATTAGCAAACAGCTAAATGTACTCCTGACGTCTATTTGATATCTCCGTCTCTGAGGAGCACCTCAGTCTATAGACAAAAAGGCTGCTGCTCAGCTTTGCTGTCAACTTATCATCAAAGAGCTGTCACTTGGCACGTAGCTCGGCAATGACTACACAGTGTGTATAATCTATAAATTGTGAAATACAGCACTGCAGCTCTGTCTGAAATGAGTAAATGCTGAAGTAACTAAGTTTCAGAATGCCTCGGTAGCACAAATGCTCTATTTAACTGGGTAGACATCAAATAGGTGCTGAATATGGCTCCTTTTTAATTAAACTTTTCCTTTAGCTTGCAACTGTTTTAACAAGCCCTTTGAGCCCTCCCATTTATTGTACACCTTCTTATTTGGAGAAAAGACAATTAGTCTTATACTTCTTTGTTCCTAAGCACCTACAGTCATTTCCAAGTTTGCACTAACACTGAGATCTGCATATTTTAAAGTCTCTCCAGCATGGTACAACACAACTTGTGGGAACATGCAATATAGATGGTAGGAAATGAAGCAAACACAGCTGTGTAACCAATTTCGACAGTTTTCTTTGAGTCATCAGCTCCTTTTATACATATAAGATCTAGAAAATACAGGTTTGTTCCAGTACATCACAGACATCCCTCTCTGGCTTCAGGTCAGCAGAAACAGGCAGCTGTATATACCTTGGAATTCTCCAGCATCTGACATGGCAAGTGAATGAACTCAGGGTTATTTTAAAGGCTTTTTTTGCCCAATCTCTGGTGACAAACACTAAGTTTAAGAAGCCTGTTGCATTGTCTTCAGCTGGTCAAGATGTGCACTGAGACAGACAGCTTTATTTTTTAAGTGACCACATCAAAGCTGAGAATGGGTACAACTATTAAAAGCTGATCTTTACAAATCTCAGCAACAAGCACATCATTGGTTCCCATCTCCCAACACTCATTTCAGCCTGGATTTTATAATATCAGTTGAAAGGTTTAGGACCTAACATAAAGAAAAGAAATGCAAGAGACCAAAGATGAATTATACATGGAAAAGTTAGAGATCGGCTTGAAATTTTTATGAAACTTTCCAATGTGACCTTCTCAGGAAGTGGAGAAGCAGCCCTAATAAATCTGAGCTAATTCTTCCCCCATTCCCCAGGGATCCACTAGATTGACTCCCTTACATGAAATACTGGGTGTGCTGAACAGCAAAAGCTCAGGGGGTTGTGGTCACGGTGGGCTTTTTTGCAGGCTCTCCTCTTTTGAAACACTTCACTCTGACCTAAATAGCACAATGCATCTCAGCATTGTTTCACTTCAGAAATCAATGCCATCCAATTATTTCACTACTTGCCATCCAACCCTTCATTTATTTTTCCTAAAAACATCTAAGAGTCCTTATTCCAGTTCAGATGTCGTGGTAAATGATTTCATCAGATAACTGACTTTTAAAAATAAAACAAAACAAAACCAAATAATAATGCTGGTGATTTCATTCCTGTCTTCTCTCCTCCTGGTTTGTTGTTTGTATTTATTACATGATGTAAATTTCTGGATCTTTGCCAGCCATAAAAAGTGATTTACTGAGCCAAGGGAAAAAAAAAAAAAAAAAACAACAAATCAAACCAAACCAACCAATTCAATGGTTAAAGAATTTGGGCTTATTTAATTTATTTACTTTTCTAGCAGCTTCCACTTATAGCTTCATCTGGAGGCTTAAAAAATAAGCATGTATTTAGCTCTAGTATATAAAAGAGAAATATTGTAAATAGATCTATTTCTTTAACCTTTTGTTTCCTTGGGGTTCTCTCGTGTTGTTTGGTTTTTTTTATGTTGTTGTTTGTTTTGCTTTTAAGTCACTTTTAGCAATAAGAGGAGAAACCAGGAATGAGGGAATGATTCACAATAAGGAAAATCCTCCTTCAGGGCTTCCATAGCAGAATTTTTTTTTACTTTTTTTTTAATTTTATTTTATATTTATTAACACAGATTTGGGTTTTTTATTATTATTAATTTTTAAACCACAATTTTTTGAGCAAATGTCT
>JANHGN010001883.1:37904-53568 GCA_024605025.1 Megaceryle maxima
AGACTAAGGAAAAAAAGTTATCGTTACAAGCAATAAAAAAACAAATAATAAAGATATATATAAAATAGTATCAAACTAGTTCCCAAAGCTTAAAAGCAACACCAAAAATCAATACTATGCAAACAAATCCTCTCAGTAAAACAATTCTGCAACGCTCTTAGAAAACAACAGAGGAGTTATTCTGGCTGAGAAGAGTCCCGCAGAGCAAAGGGAAGGCACAGGGAAGCAGCAGTCTTGGGGAGGGTGAGCAGGGCTTGGCTGTTAGATGTTCAAGTGTCAAAGAACAGGGTTGTCCATCATTTAGCAAGGGGAAATAGCGTGAGGATGCTGTTGCACAGTTCCAGTTCAGAATATAGAGCAAAAATTGAGGCAAGAAAGGTAGATGGAATAAGAAAGGCTAAAGAGGCAGCTCTCATTCGTGGAAAAATAGTCCTTTTGGAGTATCTGTGTTATGCCGAGAAAATAGACTGTTACAAAACCAGTCTAATATTTTAGAAACATGCAAAGAGAAAACATATTGACTCAGAAAGACGACCTACTGCAAGAACACCAGGATCCCCACAGCATTATTTTAATCAATGTTTCTTTTCACTGGTCTCTCAAGCAAAATTACAGCATCAGTTTGCTCTTCCCGAGCTGACAAAATTCCCAAGCTGACTGAATTCTACAACGGGTGGCATTGCATTCATGCCTGTGAAAAAAATGCTTTACTCATTAGGGCTTTTTGTTTGGAGTGACTAATCCCATTCATCTTTCCCATCTGTTTGAGGATTTGTCAGAACATAAGAACGAGTGAGTACATTGCACTGTCTAATCAGTCTGAGGTTTGCTCTGTAGCAGGGTTGTGGGAGCTTCTTGTGTGTCCGCTACAAGGCGACAGCGATAGCACTAAACTCACTGCCTTGTGACAGCTAAGATCAAGGTTTGACAACCTTTGTCTCAACCTTCAGCAGTTTCTGGAATTCAGCTACAAAACAAGGATATGCTTCCAAAATTTATTTGCAAGTTACACCAGGAAAATAAACAGTATCCATAGGGCACAACTCCCTATATAAAACAACCACTCAGACAAAAATGTTTTTAAAGATAATCTTCCATTTTTAGATCCACATTTTTTCTCCAAATACTCAGAATGATGTCATCCTACAAGACTTCCTTTATTTGCCACTTATGAAGAAAATATGTCTCCAACATTTATTTCCTCCCACAACCATAAAGCCAAAGATTCTTTGCATCCCGTACACGTTTATGTCCTCAAACAGCCTTATGATCACCCACATAACACATCAAATGCCTGGTTTATAACGCCTCTTGAAGTCCACGGCCACTCTTACACAAATGCTAATGGCTTGTTCTGTGGATATTTATTGGTAATATTACAGCAGCTACAAGGAATTAACCAAAAAAAAAAAAAAAAAAAAGAATTACTCAATGGAGAAGATACAACCTTTAAAGGTTGTAATATAACTGCTGAGGTGAATTTTTCTGTTTGGGGGGAGGTGTGTACTTAGTTGTTTTTTGTTTTGTTGGTGGGTTTTGGTTTTTTTTGTTTGTTTGTTTTGGTTGGTTGGTTTTTGGGGTTGGTTTGTTTGGTTTTCTTTTTTTTTCCTTTCTTTTTTTTTTTTTTTGCTGAGGCAAACGCTTTATATGGGAAGATAAGGTTTCTTGAGGCCACTGCACTACAACTGCCATTTCCAGCAGCAAAATACTTCCATCCCTAGAGCCTGTCTAAATACCACCTGGCCCACAGAGTTTGAGAAAAGGTTTTGCTTCTTTTTCTGATGAATCAAGTGTATTTCACTGTGAGATTTCCAAGTTAAAAATAGCTTCAGACTCCACTCCACACCACTAAAAGCTCTGTGCAGTTGCTTTCCTTCTGCTTCCTTCACCCCCTACCCTATCCTGCAGCTCTTGTCCTCATGCTCCGCTCTGCTTTCTCCACACCTACTACTTCACCAGGGTGGGAAGAGGAGGAGAGCAGGAAGAAAATTCCATGGTGGAGAACCCTACCTTGCTCCATGGCTCACCATCTTCTTCCTTGTAGATCAAGGAAAAAGGATTGAAAACAATAAAATAAGGAATAGCTACATCAACTGTTTCTAATAAAAACTAAAGTTTCTTTATGAACTAGTAGGATATTATCTGGTATCTAATGCTTTTTCTTTTTTGCTCTTCTCTCCAGTAAATCAATATTTAACACATAGTAAAGTAACAGCTTTGCAATTGATAATATCTTCTGTCCCCCATTTCAGTGTTCTTGAGGTGCATTCTGGGAGTTCTGGGTTTGGTTTTTTTAAGGCCTTTTTCTATAACTGCAGATTTGCTAAACCAGATAGATTTACCAGCTTCAGTTGGATTAGCCTTCTGTTTTAAAATCAGGGAGATGCCTCAGTGGTTTTTGGAGCTGAAGTCTGGAAAATTTTCGGTTTTCACACAAACTTTTTTACACTCTGGAAATACACTAAAAAGACAGTGCAAGGACTTTTTACTACCTCTTGCCCTTTTTGTGTGTGTGACTAAATGACTGAAGTCCTTTAAGGCATTTGTAAAAGTAATTTCTCTCAGCTACTGAGTACTTCCCTTGATGACTATAACAGCTTTCATGGGGAGGCATTTACCCAAACAGAACAGATCCGACTCATTTCTCTCTATGTATTGAAGAGATCAGTAGCACCATTTCTGCAGTTCCTCTGATCTACAGGTAGTTTTTAAATGGCATTTAAACAATGAGATAGTCTGGAAGACACAGCTCTGTAGTCACCTGTGAAACAAAAAGCCTGGTTTAACCATACCATAGACATAAAGTAGCACAAAAGTTTATAACAAAAGCCAGAAGGCAAGTGCAGATGGAGAAAAGCATGGGAAAGGCTTGGGAAGCAGAATGGGTTTTGATAACATCAGTTTATTGCTACAGCACAGCAAATGCATGGCTTGTTCAAAAGAGAATGAAACAAAGTGAGGAAGAAGTTTCTTCCTGAGGTAAGATGATGTGAAGTCAAACCTCCCTTACTGTGTATAGAATCACAAAGGTCAGTGACATCGAACCTCTGCCTGCTGACCTGCCAACCTCCAAACACGTCCTTGCCAACACCTTCACTGAAAGTGATACAAGTATTAAGTGAGCAGGTTCCTTGTGTCTACGTTTCCAATTTCCTTTTCCTTTCTAAAACAACTTCTATAAATAAAGGTGAAATACATGTGAAGTTCAAACAGCAGGTTTTTTTGTTAGATTGGGGGGAGGAGTGGGCTGCAAAATTACAGGGTTTGGCTGTTAAAATCTGCTCAAGTAGAATGAACTTGATGTAAAGCACTAGCATCAGATGGACAAGGAGCTGAGTCTAAGCATTTATGTCCTCTTTCATCTGAAACAAGACATGGAGAAAAAAAAAAAAACAAAACAAAACCAACACACAAACCACCTAGATTGAGGTGTAATTCAGGGGCAGGAGTTTAAATACTCCAGTGATTTAAGCACTTATCCCCAAGCACCTTTGTTCTAAACTGCAGCAACCTTCAGTCAAGGTCCTGACAGCTACCCCATCACTGCCACACTCACTCATTTCTGGGACACAAGAGAATTTAGCCACGGTTTCAGTGGTCAGGGTACGACTTCTCCATCCCACTTGAATAATTCAAACAGTGTCTGAAACAGCAGCTAAAAGTTGTGTGGTCCAAGTAAATGGGATTTATCTATTCAGCAGGAAAACCTGCTTTTCCAGCTAGACAAATTTAGCAGAAAACTTTAAGAGGTATCAGAAGGGTGATGTTGCTGTTTTAGACGTGAATTTCAGATACCTGAGAGCTTGAAATATTGAAGTCATCCCAAAACCAGGCAACAGCTCTCCAAAACACAATCTTTAACAAAGTCAATAGGAAACCTGCGTAAGGAGATGACCTACAGAATACTACAGGAAGGAGAAATCTCTCCCTTTTTATCCTTTTTTCTTTTTTTTTTTTTTTAATTGCCTTAACTCTTGTCAATTTTGCTAAATAAAAACATACATAGAATGATTACATTCACTAGAAACATCCTAGAACAACATACAGTTGAGCAGAAAAAGGCACGTATCTGTGGCTTATTGGAACTCAAATGGAAAAGGTCTAAACTGAATAACCAATAAAATGCTTTTGGTTTATTTAACTCACAAGATAAGGTTGTTAAGACCAGACCGCTGCACAACTTTTGTGCACATTACATCAGCTTTGGAAACATGAGCTGGGGTCAAAACCCAAGACACATTCTGGATGATATTCAAAGCATTGCCTGGTATTGACTGAAATATATTATACACAAAGAAACACAGAAAAAGAAATGTAACTTAATATAGCTCCTCTCAGGTTCTCATCCAGACTATTTCTTCTACCTGCTCAAAAATTTACCACCTCATGTTTTTGTTTGCAGTATAAAGCAAATGGTATGAGAAAATGGATAGTATTTCCAGTTCAATAGTAATCCAACCCACTCTGGACTTGCTTAACGAACTATAAAGCAAAACTGAAGGGCAAAACATCAGCCATTTGTTACTCACTGTGCTGACACTGAACTCACTGTATATATAGTAATTTACAGTATTGCAGTGCTTTCCAGGATGCATGGTTGCTTTTCTTTTGGTAGGGCAGACAGAAGTAGGGACAGAGATGCCAGCACCTCTCAAAATCCTGTATTTGAGCCAGGAATTTTTATCAGGTTTTTTTGTTTGTTTTCTTACTGGTAGCAGCATGAGTCACTATCTACATACAAGTAACAGCCAATTGGTGTCACATGCCACGCTTCACGATTACTGCAACAAAAGCATCATCAAAAGTTGTCCTTGTTTTTGTCACCAGTATGATACAGATGAAGACAGGAGAAGACACTGATGGACAAATAATGTGCTTTGAACTTTCAAAAATACTTTCGTTTTCTTCTGGGAAATTCTGATTTTCTACTTGTATTGTAACAACACTACACCTGTCCAAAACCACAAACCTGCTGTACTAGATTTTTGTCAGCAAAAAGAACGTGCCCTCAGTTCTTTCAAATACTTACACCTCTTAACAGCAATAGTCATCTTCACAAGATCAAGACCAAACCAAAGCATCAGACCAAGTATTTCCTACCACAGACTACTATTAAGTTGCTATGAGCCTGGAAAAGCAAAGTAATAAGAGACAACACAAAGATGTTCAGAATATCTTAGAATATTTAGAAATTAAATCAAGACATTTGGAATCCTTCATACATAATCATGTCTCCCTTGAAAGTCAAGGGAAATCCTTCAAAGGTGACCCAGCGTTGGGCTTTATGCAGCTATCTGCACAAGAATGATAGTAAAAATCCATCATAGTAATGGGACTTTTGTCTCACAGTATTTTAAGCTTGCCCTTGTTACTGGACGGACTTGCTCCGCTGGTTGCTATTTCAAGTACATGGGCTTGAACAACTCACTAAGGTCAATTGTAGTAAGTCACTGTAACAATAGAATGATGCCCAAAAATCCTGGATAAATGCTGCTATTAAAATAAACTTAACAAAGCTGAGATGTTCCTATTTGTGTTACAAATGCAAAACTCTTGAAATTCTGTATCAGAATTTCTGTAAACATTTACATTATAAATGCCAACACTTACAGCTCCTTCCAATCTACCTGACACATTTCACTCTATTTTTAGACCTGCTGACCTGAATAACCCACAAATATAAAAAGTTATTTTCTTATTTAAGCCATAATTCAAGATTTTATTTTGTGCATGTAAAAATCTTTGTGCACATTTGACTGATTTCCAATCAAAGCTCATCTATTTGACGAGTGGTTTAGGTCTGTTGTAAGTGTACCATGAAAGCTGGGGAGAGTCTTTTGAGCAGGCCCTGCTGTGAAAGGACAAGGGGTGATGGGATTAAACTAAAAAAGGGAGATTTAGACTCAGAGAAGGAAGAAATTTCTGGTACTGAGGGTGGCAAGACCCTGGCTCAGGTTGCCCAGAGAGGTAGTTGATTCTCCATCCCTATAACCATTCCAAGCCAGGTTGGCCAGGGCTCTGAGCAACCTGCTCTAGTTGCAGATGTCCCTGCTCACTACAGCAGCATTGGACTAGATGGCCTTTAAAGGTCCCTTCCAACCCAAACCAGTCTATGATTTCTGTACCTACAGACACAAATCTTGCAGACAGATCATTAGCAAAATACAGTAGCCCAAACGCATCCAATACAGGTGCATGCAGGGCCATGAGGTCTCTCACAAGGTTCACCAAAGTGACATGCAGCACAGCACTGTCACTTCTCACCCTCCCACAGACTACATGCCAGATGCCACTGAGCAGCCAGAATCAGAAGATCAGTCAGATTAATGCACTGATCACTTAACCAGCACACAGAACACTCATGTCTTTTGACTCAGCAAACAAGGTCCTCCTTCCACCAGGAGCTGAGGCACACATTCCCAACACATTGCTCGTGCAGCAAGGCAGACATGAAGCTGCCAGGCAGCCTTACAGGTAGAAAGATGATGTTCCATTGTGAGGAAAAACTTGAACTGGTCAGATCCTGTATCCTCCACAAACCAGAGCAAGGTCTGCAAATTGTTAACACCGCCTCCGATAACCCCAAAGCTTTTCCCCCCCCCCCCCCCATTTCCAGGCCTTTTCAGTGTCTGTGAGACTGCCCTTCTGCAGGGGCAAGGAAGCAAGCCATCTCACAGCACCACTACATAGAAGAAAAATTAATAGCCTTGCATCCTTAGGGGACTATGCTGAGGACTCAGTCCTCCAGAATATTTTCCAAGAAGTAACTGGGTTTAATGGCAAACAGTTTAAATTTAAGAATGTTGCACACATCCTGGAGACTTGATGGGTAGATGTGGCACTGAGGGACATGCTCTAGTGGTGGACTTGGCAGTGTTTGGTTTATGGTTGGACTCAATCTTCAGAGTCTTTTCCAACCTAAATGCTTCTATGATTATTATGCCAGTGTATCTTGGCAGTCAACACTGCAAAGAAAAAGCATCGGAAGTACCTCAAACCAGGATGATTTGACCTCTCTGGAATAAAACATGCCTCTTACATTTCCCAAGTCATTTAACAACACTGCCAAATCCCAAAGCTTTTGTTTAAACCTGAAGATACTTTATCTTCCAGTTCAATACATCCTGTTCACACTTTAAGGAAAGCACCACAGATACAGGTTATTTCCCTCCTTGCACTCAAGAAGTGTTATGTTGGCAATAGAAAAAGATTCATGCATCACTTGATCCACACCCACTTGAAGTATTTTTCCTAGGCTTAAAAGTTTCCCCCCATCATGTCCTAATAATCCACTTATTTAGACTTCCTTAATTCTGTGGTTCAGTAAACACAGTGAAATCTAGATTTTCTATTCACCACTGAAATCTGCCTAGAGCCACGGTTGACACATCTGGTTTTCTACATTTTAGCAGCTAACAAATGTGACTAAGTCAAATCAAATCCCAAATCTCCCACACAACAATATCCTAAGAGGCTGCTCTGTGCAGGCTGCAGAGGCTCAGCCATGAAGGGATCTCCTTTGTAGAGCAGAGAGGTCTGACAACACTAAGGAGCAGCGTGTAACACCTCGGGAGTGTATTTCCAACTCCTTCCCTACACAGCTCATGCAGGCACAACTGTGAATGTTCACAAGTGCTCTTCTACTCACTGTGGGAGCAAAGGAAAGGCTAGTAAAGCAAAGCAGGTGCTCAAGGCAAGTGAGAAGATGTCCTCTTCTACGCCTCTCAATGCATTTCTTTATCACGGCAGAGCAGAAAAACCCTCAAACACTTCTCAGCAACAGGGCACTTGGGAAAGTTTTACAAATTGGCAATTGTCACCACGACATTGACTTTTAAATCAATCAGTACATCCAATTATTTTGCTATCTTGGAAACAAAACTTGAAAAAACTGCAAATGGAAGGAGAAGGTTTCACAGTTTTATTATTATTTTCTATAAACATACGAAGAGTCTGAAAGTCTGGGAGTTCCACTGCGGAAACTTCAAAGGAGAGTAAATCCCCATACACAGAGATTACAACAGCTTTGATGTTCCTGAAATAATCTGCATCTTTTCCTACAAGTTTAAAAGGATATGTTTTAGAGAACAGGCATCCTTTGACAAATAGCAATCTTCAAAAATTTTTTATTGTCTTTGTATTTGTTATGTAAATTATTATGTTAATAATTTAATACTTAAAAAATTATTATCAGAGGCAGAAAAGTGAAAGCAGTATTTATAATAGAAACTCACAGAGAGATTGAACTTATAAATTTTCCTATTAATTGGTACAAGTCATCTCTTGTGACCATTAACCTCTGATTTTCCAATTAGTTCCGGATGGGTACAGCCTGACAATTAAATGAAGAAATCACTAATGGAAATGTCCAAATAGAAAGCAGGGCTTTACAAACCTGTTAAAGTACGGCCTTGGGTGATTTACTGGTATTTTCCACCCATCTGTCATTTGGTGTGTTTTAAATTTTCAGTGATAAAAACTTGGTGAAATAAAACATACCTACCTGACTGCTTTGCTGGATTCTTTTCATTTCTCATGTCAGAAAAGACAGTGACATTTCAGGACTGTATTAAGGACAACAAGGTGTTACCAGACACTAGGTACTTAACTGTGGGGGTGTCTGCATTAAAATATTGACTTTTTCCCCTTTTTTTCAGGACAATGCTTAAGAATTAACAAATGCAGCTGTAAACAAACCCCTCAGAGACCCTTCTGAAGAGCAAAGCAGGTTGTGCTGCACCCATTCTCCAGGATTAGGCACTAGAAGCCTCCACTGTTTTATTCTGAGAATAGAATCATCCTTTTTGCACAACACAGTTACCTCCCTACGTGTTACAATAAGCACGACCATTTCACAATGACCATTAGACTGTTAAATTGGAGCGAAAGTAAAACCAGGTACATACCTCAGAAATTAAAAGGAAGTTTGAAAAATGCCAGCTGACTGCTACAGCATAGCCAATTAATTCAATTAAATATTATGAAAATCTTCATAGCAGACACATTAAAACATTACAGTGCGAGGAGGAGGAAGTGACAAGATTAATACATTTTTTCAAGCTGCTTTAAGACAGAGTGATTAATCTATTTCTTATGGAATGGAGTTACACTTAATAGCAGTATTTTAAACAAATTAATTTCTTATAACATGTCACTAAGCGTCTAAGAAAACATGATTGGGTTTTTTGTGTTTTGTTTGTGTTTCTTTTCTTTTTAACTCTTCTTTTTCTTCTTACGTATCTATCACTAGCTTGAATAATAAGTCAAATAATTGGTTAATATTCAAGTCCTAGTCAATGAAATACCATGGATTTTCTTTAAAGGGTAATTGTTTTGATGGGTTGAGCCACGTTTATGTACAGAAGACAAGCAAAGCCCTGGGTGCACTTGCAGAGTGGCACAGGTTCACCCATCTAAAAGAAGATACCCCAGAAAAGGAGCAGAAATCCAGTTATGCACTTAAGTCTCAAAATAACCTAAACCACTTTTCTTTCAAAAATGCTGTAGGTATTTTCTGCTGTTAATTCAGTAAAGCACTCACCATGGAACACCTGGAGGGTCTCATATCTACATCATTTTTCTCATTGAGAGAAATTTTCCAGTCCTGATTTTCCAGCACAGGAATCACCCCCTGGTAAAAGGGCTAAAAGTCTAAAATGACTGTCCCCATCTTTCTGAAAGGCCCCTTGAAGTACTAAAAGGCCCCAAGAAGGTCTCCCCAGAGCCTTCTCTTATCCAGGCTGGCTGAACAACTCCAACTCTCCCAGCCCGGTCTCCCAGGCCCCTCATCATTGCTGCAGCTCCTCTGGCCTCACTCCAACAGGTCCCTGTCCCTCCTGTGCTAAGGACTCAAGAGCTGGATGCAAACACTGCAGGAGGGTGTCACCACAGCAGAGGGGCAGGATCCCCCCCTTACCCTGCTGCCCACACTGCTGGCGATGTAGCCCAGGGTGCCACTGGCTTCTGGGCTGTGAGCGCATGGCACCAGCTCACATTGAGCTTTTCATCTACCAGCACCTCCAAGTCCTGCTCTGGAGGGCTGCTCTCAATCATATTATATTAATAATGGAATTAGAAATCACATTTATAAATTAAAATTTAATATAAGTACAAATTCCATTTATAATTATCTTTTCTTATGCAGAAGCCCAAAACCCAGGTATTTCATTCTCATTTTAAGGAAATGTAACTATCTGTGGCACCTAGCTTTATTTACGCTATTAAGGAGTTAACTTTCTGCTGATCTGCCTAAAAGCTGAACCTGGTTGTTCACTCTATAACACTGTGACCACCTCTTTCATTGATTCGCCCCAAGATGCTTTGCATGCTCTCCACAATATAAGTGTAGGCCCTTAGTTCTCATTGCAAACCAACCCCTACATAAATACTGAATTTCCTTGCCCAAGTTTGCATTCCCCGAATGAAGTTGCAGTATCAAGTTTCCAATTTTACAGTCTACTGCCTTCCAAAAAATTTTAATTTCTTGGACTTCAGCAAGCCAGTTCATGTCCACATATAACCTTCCTCATTCCACTAAGACACCGATATCAACTCCAAACTAAATACTTTGACAGCTTACAGTTGCCGTACCTCTTACGGTCAGAACAATCTTAGGCTTCTTTTTCCTCACCATCATTTCTTAAGCTCCATCAGAGTTTAACTCCATGGGTTCTGATCACTCCAAAAGAAATTTAGTTTGATGTTTCCAGATGACCTAATCCTTCTATTAATTTTAAATCCTGTTTATATCTCAAACATTTTCCATATTAAATCACACAGCTTCTTTATGCTCTATTATTAACCCCCACATTTTATACCAGGAATTATATTTGACAAATAGTTTTTAGCTTTTTATAGAAAGCAAAGATGTTGCCTTGGGTGGGGGGGGGGGGGAGGTAATCTTGACAATTTTAATCTGTCAGGTCACAATTCTGCTTAGTGAAAGTGAGTATATTTTGTGCTCTATTTTCAAAATCAGTTTTTTATTCTGCATTTAATGATCAGTCGAGCCCTTGTATTTAATGTCAGCATCACTTTAACTCTACAGGAACAGTCCCATTTTAACCAATCCCCGACACATATTTATCATTTTTCAAATGAAAATTTAGTGTTTTATTAGACCTCAATTTTTCCTTTCCGTAGGTTGGATCGCTCTTCTTCTAACCCCTTTACTGACAGAGCCGTCATATTCCACTTGGTTGCAAAATCTAAGGAACAAATTGTACCTGGTGATTTGGGTTTGCTTTTAAAGCAGCATCATTTTCCCTTGTTTCACTGGCTCATTCTTAGCTTCATGTTTCCTCATCTTTCCTCTCATGACTAATTCCCATGTCTGAAGAAATCCCTGGGCTTTCAGCAGTGGGATTACAGTAGGATTTTATACCTCCTGATAGAAAGCCTCTCCTATGTCCCTCAGCACAGACACTTGCATTATGTGAACAAAACCCCAGGGAACTCTCTCTGCATCCTCCTCTTTCTCTTGATTCTTTTCACGTATTCTTTGGAGAACAAGAAAAAGACCAAGGTCACCTACTGCAATGCCTCTATTTGTGTTAATGAAATCAAAACCTGCTGTCATGCTGATTCTTTCCTGCCTTTCTCAGCTTTCTCCAACTCACATCCTCTTCAGTCAATAAATAAAACCAAACACTCAATCCAAAGGCCCATTTCCACCTTATCTTCCTAAAAGATGCATTTCCTTCATCCACATTTGAGCTCAGAATGGGACTAAGCACCTTGAAACACCTCTTCAAAAGGACAACGCCACCTGATCACAGTAAAAGCTTTGCTTTTTAGAAGCAGTAGACTTCAGAGTGTCTGTAAAGGGTTGATTTCCTTCCAAAGGCCCTTACCACCAGAAGTCTACCTTATTTTGCTGTAACAAAGCGAGGTAAACTGAACACTGCAAATTGCAGTGTGTACCCAAATTAACAGTACCCAAATTAACAGACTTTTGTACAGTGCTCAAAGCCCCCATGTCAACTACAGCCCATAACTATCTTGCTAATAAAAAACATTCTGCTTCTTTCCCACCCTTTCCCTGCTCCTCACTTGAGGGTTATTCTGAAGATCTTATTTTTGCTCAACTTCCCAGAGCCCCAGATGTCTCTCTTGAACATTTTGTAACACAAGCAGAGAAATTACTGCTCATTTCCTTCCCTTGTTTCCACCTCACAGTTCCCTGACATTTGCAATTCAGTCTCCTGTCCACTTCCTCCTTCTTTTATCCTCAGTCTGATACTGAGTGTCCTGACATCTTAGGAGCAATAAACTTCCTTCCCAAATTTGAGCCGCTATTAAACAAAAGGCAAATACTTCTAGAACTGCATTTGGTTACCTACTTCTTTTCTTCCCTCACAATCTGCCTGCACTTAATCTTTCACCACAAAACTATTTATCTCTCTTCAAGAAAACCTTCTCAGTCTTGAAAACTCCCTGAAAGGAGGTTGGAGACAGGTGGAGTCGGTTTCTTCTCCAAGGAAGAAGCAACAGGACAAAGGGAAATGGCCTCAAGTTGCTCCACAGAAGGTTCAGGTTGGACATGAGGAACGATTTCTTCCCCCAGAAGGGTTGTCAAGGCCTGGCCCAGGCTGCCCAGGACAATGGTGGAGTGCCCATCCCTGCAGGGGTTTCAAAGCCGTGGAGATGTGGTGCTGAGGGACATGGTTTAGTGGTGAGCTGGCAGTGCTGGGTTAATGGTTGAACTCTATGATCTTAAAGGTCTCTTCCAACTAAAACAATTTGATGATTAGTCTGATCAATCATTAACAGTCTTCCTTAAACTGTTCCTTCTGTAAACACACATTTGAAAAATTCCTAACATCTAATGACACTAATTAGAACTAAGATGACAGAAATTCATGCTCTTTGTATGCTGTCTCAGAACACAAATGCTTTTTCTCCAGACATAAGTTGTCAGCTCTCTGAATACCAGGAGCTATTGGTAGCAGACAAAACTTGCAAAAGGGATTTTTGTGCATATTTGGAAGGATGGAAGATTGGGCCCTTCTCTAGTCACTTGCTGGGCAAGGCAAGTACCTTGTGAGATGGCTAAAGCTGCTTTTGCTATCTCCATCAACTTTCCAGCTCCCCTGTAAAACATTCAAGGAACTAGCTTGATCTCTTGCCAGTTTTCCAGTTTTAACAGAAAATAATTACTGTTAGAGAAAACTAAAACCTTCCACGTTGAAAACTTGAAAAGTTGCAAAGCAGGTTAACCAGGAACTACAACTTCTCTGTATGACGTGACTTGTTCTTAGACCAAAGAAGTTCACAATACGATCTCTACCAACACCAACATTTCTGGAAAGGTCATTAAGTAGTACTATTTTTGAAAAAAAATTTTTTTTTACTAACATGGAAACAGCACCTCTATGACTGCCAATTATAACAGTCCTCCAATCTAAATAACCTGTAGCATATATTTTCTGAAGAGAACATTCACAGGAATGGTGCAAGAGGAAGTTTCTGAAAATTCTTTTTGGTAACACCAAATCTTCTCTTCTATAACATGAATCTCCAGGTACTACTACTATGATCTCTCTTGCTGCACTACACCTCTTCTTAATACTTTTAATTGTTACCTTTCCCTTCCAAACACAAGGTCCCTTCTACTTTTCTTAAAGATATACTTGTCCTTTTGAAAAAGGTGGAGAAATCTTCAAGACATGAAAGACAGTTTGGCAACTAAATAACTCCTCCACCTGCACAGCCTTCACTCTGCCCCTCCTACGCGCTCATCCGCATTGTGCTCACTGGGAAATTTATTCCCCAGGAAAATTTAAAGCAAGAACAGTAGAATTAACATTGAAAATAGGCAGGAGTATTTTAGTATCCAGATTGTAGGAACAGATTTTTCCACCGTATGAACAATAACGTCATGGAACTTCTGCAGATAAATCAGCATTTGAGTGATGTTCATTTTACAGCGGTCTAAAACACGCCTCAGTCACATATCAATAAGCTTTCCCCAAACCTTTAAACAGATTATCACTTGTGCTGCTCAAAGAGAAGCAAACTTAAAATCTTCCAAGGTGGGATTTGGTTGTTGCTTACTAATTACACAAGGAAAGACATATCAGTCATGTCATAAGCAGGAAGCAGCAGACTTTGTATTGACAGGTTTTTGTGGGTTTTGGTCGGTTGGTTTTTTTCCTTTTAAACCCTTCCACCATGCAGTGGGGAGGGGGGGGGAGGGGAATGTTGCATGTACACTTTGTCTTCTAAATCTGATGCTTTTTAACCACAGATATTAGAAACAGACCCAGCACTGAAGTACTGTCTTGTAAAGGCAAAGGCATTTTCTCCTGCAATGAGCTGTTAAACACTACAGAATCATATCACCCATCCTCTCCTAAGAGTCAATGTCATTGTAGCTTCAAAAAATCCTCTTCAAAGACTTGAAATTCTTTACTTGTCTCCTGTTGCTGAGGAAAGGATTAATCCAGTAACAGGATAAGTGTCTCTGAATCCAGGACTCAGGAAGGGTAAGGAGAGAGAGCTGTAGAGCAGCACAACCACGGAACCCTTAGACTAGAGAGAAGGAAGAATTTCTTAATGCTGAGGGTGGTGAGACCATGGCCCAAGTTGCCCAGAGAGGTGGTTGATGCTCCACCCCTATAACTATTCCAAGTCAGGTTGGCTGGGGCTCTTGAGCAACCCGCTCTAGTTGCAGATGTCCCTGCTCACTGCAGCAGGGTTGGACCAGATGGACTTGAAAGGTTCCTTCCAATCAAAAATATTCTATGATTCTAAGGTATCTGAGAGGGGTTTCTCAGGAACACTTTCAAGGATGGCAGCTTTATTTCAAGGCTGAAGATCAAGCCCTTCAGCCCAGCTGGACTGCAGTGGAGCAAACATCAAGGGGACAGAATTGCAACACCAATGCCTTAAAGGTATCTCCACCCTTCAGGAGCACAAGCTGAAAACTGACAACACTGGAAAAGTCTTCCCAAGACCCCTTAACCAGCTTAGATTTGTGCCATTAGAATACTCAAGAATTTTTGTGCATGGTATTTTTAAATCTATATTCCACAAGGGCCACAAATAGGAGAAAAAAATGTTTTGACATATACCACTCAAGTGTGAAAGTAACCTTTAACTTTAATGGTTTATTCAGGAGCTATCCTGGTGTTTTTAATTAGCTAATGCTTCACTAAGATCTGCAGTCCCCAAAAGAACATAATAGTTCCAGAAAATGGCTCTGTTTTAATTTCTCTAGTTTTAATGTAGCACGCAATCTCCCATCGTACATCCCAACTGTAATTAGCATGGCTAATTACTGAAACTGTATGAATCGTAGTTGCAGTTGCTATAATAAGTACATTTAGTGTATTTCTAAGTACATTACTGGTATTACAGAATTTATTATGAAGACACAGTACAGAAAACAGGATGCCCAATGCCATGGAATCCTCATGGGACTGCCAGAAGGGGGGAGGATGAGTTATTCCTATGAAAACAGCTGATCTCTCCAATGCATTTGGCGATTTCCAGGGTCCCAAATACTTATGAAATCTTTGTTAGATAAAAATCTGTTCACTAAAGGAAACAAAAAACAAAAGCAAAACAAAAAAATTTTCAAAAAACCAAACCAACAAACAAACAAAAAACCCACAAACTCCCAAATAACCCAAACAAACAAACAAATCCTGGGGGGGGGGAA
>JANHGN010001883.1:53668-67053 GCA_024605025.1 Megaceryle maxima
TAAAAAACCCAAAACAAAAAAAAAACAAAAAACCCACAAACCCCCAAAGAACCCAAACAAACAACCAAATCCTGGGGGGGGGGAAAAAAAGGGTGGGGAAGAAAGAGCAGAAGAAACCTCCTCAGACGAGTGTTAGAACACTAACTTAAAAGCCATTGTCATGGAAGTGAAGAAAAAATTATTTCACAATCTTTAAACCACATCAACAATACTATTTCCTAACAGAGAGACTACAAATTCCAAAACCTATTAAAAAGGTGGTTCACATATCTGAGATTTGATAATAAATTCCAAAGATGTGAAATCTCTTTTTAATAGGCTTTGGATATTAACAGTAATATTTCCCTATAGTAAGATTATAGGCTGAATTTACAGATCTCCAACAATTTTAAAATGAGTCAACCAGGCAAAACTCTCCTCACCCAGACCTGTGCAAGGGAGGAAGACTGTGAACTCTCTAAATTTATCTTTCATTGATGTTAAGGAACATGGTCTAGTGGTGACCTGCCACTGCTGGGTTAATGGTTGGACTTGATGATCTTGAAGGTCTCTTCCAACCAGAACAATTCTATGATAAATACTAATTCTTGTCAAAGAATTCCTTAAATAAATAACAGAATACTATCTGCTGTTCTGTGCATCTTCCCAGACAGAAATAACAAGGTATAGCCGGATGGATATGTTTAAGTGAAAAAGAAACCATAATTAAACAACCCTGTAGCAGCAACCTCTCTTCCAGTCCCACCAGCTGCAAGAAAGTCCTGGCTGACCTGGACAACTGCAGCTACAAGGTGAAACCAACCCAATTTGCCCCAAAGCCACCAGAAAAGCAGCAACAGCAGCCTCATGATGTCACGACTGCTTCCTTCAGGCCATATTTAACAGGAGCAAAACCACTTACTTTTAAATAGCATGATGAAAACCCTTCCAAACTCATGAATGGCAGCAAGTTTTCTACTGAGCAACTGAGCAAGGAATTGATGTGAAATATCCCATTAAAGTTTTGCTTCTGAAAAAGTACCTTATTTGGGAGTAAACTAGAGATGGTACAGGCTCCACTTCAGGTATGAGCAAAGAAATGTCTTTCCAAGGGTGTTTTTTAAGTCCTACTTGCATGGCCAGTTGGATTTATTCAAAAGCACCCTCCTCCATTCATGCTGTGCCCACTTTACACTTCCCAGTCACTCAGATGTGGGTCACAATCTGCTCCCGCAAATTAGAATTACTATTTATTTTAAATTAATCATGGCAAAGAAAAAATGATGAGCAAAGTTAAGAAACTCCTCACAAGCTTGGTCAACTTGTGAGTATCCCATGGTCCAAAGCAAGATTTGATGCAAGACAGCCCTCTTCTGTAGGGAAAAAATTCCTGAGGAAAAAATAATCTCTTTTTCCTGCTGCCTCTCTCCCTTTGCTTCCCAAAGGAAGAAGCCTCACTTCTACTAATCAATAATTGACAATAATTTCAGGTGCAGGGAATTCTTCAGGAAAGGAAACTGTGATGGGCATCAGACGATCCAAGACAATAACAGAGTTATTCTTCAGAAATTTCAGTGTGCTATCCTTTACTTCCAAGCACACGTAGGCTTAATTACTGGCTACTCCATGATGCACCCTTGTCTTACTTTCTAACGCGTGGCTAACAAACAACACAATTTCAACAGAAGCTTGTCTCTCCATGTTGTCATTCAGTGGGAAGAACAAAACAGCATTTTAGTTCATCACTCCCACGCTGAAACAGAGTATCTTGTTTTTATCAAGTCATACAGAAATATTCTAGCCCAGTAGCCATTCCATGTCCCATTATTTTAAGATTGCTTTCATTCCACTAAGAGTAAATCCATTTATCCTTCCCATGAGTATCTCTATCAGAAACTACTGGCCAAGCTCTATTTTTCTGCACTCCAAGACAGCAGAGCCCTAAAAGCAAATGGCATCTCATCTTAAAAGTAAATCTTGCCCTTATATCCAGACTGCAAGAGCAAAGCTGGTTCAGCACCACATTCTATATAGTCCCCTTCTGCTTATTTTTGTAAGATATTTTAGGGGGGGGATTGTTACCACATTCTATTCACTTTGTATTAAATACTACTGCAAGCAAGAACAGAATGAAGTTAATGCTTCACTGGACAATCCTTCAAGTATATTTGTGGTTACAGCTCTACAAAGAGAGCCTGCAAATGGTGACATTTAGGGTTAAGAAATCTTGTTAAACACTAATTTTTTTCAATGTGTCAGACACGTAAGATTTTCTCACCTTGTATGCCAAGTACTAGTTCCTATCGATGAGCTATTATCAAGCTCATTTTCAAACTTGAGATGTAAGTTTGTGGAAATGTTAAAGACTATATAGAATTTTTGATATTATTAAAGAAAAAATAAATCCATTAAATGCAGATACATAAAAGTTTAGTTTTCTCATAACAGAAACAGAATGGGACTGAAGAATTAAAGCATACAAAACTTGAAATATCAAATGCAAAAAACTTAAGAAATAATCTCTTAAAGCTATTAGAAATACCTAATACATGCCCAAAATCTGTTAATGCTCACATTAACGGTTGAACTTGATGATCTCAAAGATCTTTTTCAACCAAAACGATTCTATGATTTCCTCCAGAGTGTTCCTAGTGCATGTCACAATTTTGCCATTGATTTTTCATGAGAAAGTCCCTCCCTCCACTCCTCCTCTTTGGGGACTCCCATCAATCCCCAGCAGTGTAAGAAGTGACAGTAACAGTTCTGACGGTGTGAAACTTTCATGGTTAAAAGCAGCTTACCTACACTGTTCTTACTCCTACTACAGTAAAACATGAGCTGTCCCTGACACCTGCCTTGTACCAGCACAGCTACTGAACCTGAAAATTGCACTGATACCTGGGATCCTACATTATTTTGTGCCTTCACTGGAAAAACAAATAAACAAACAAACAAACCAAACACACACACACACACACACAAAACCAACCACAAAACAAAACAAACAACAGATCTGCTCATTGCCAAGAAAGTGCATGTACATTAACCCCTGCAGAAACTCAGCCCCGGGGTGGAATAAATGTGGATGTGCTAATTCTATAATCTACCAGCAAAACTGGTAAAGTGCAGATGGGGAGGGTGGAAATCAAATATACCCTTTGTGACTGCCATGAAAATAGTCTTTATGATGTATTTTCCTTTATTCCCGAATGCAGGAATGTATTGCAGACTATAACACCCTGCACTCTACTGCTTTTTAGCTGGAGTATGGTGACCGCTTTAAAGAAAGATTCCCACTGCACCACTCGATGTTCCTGCAAAACCACTTGTTGATTCAACAAAACATCCTTATCCAGGAGCTGGAGATTCCCACCAGTTCTTATATGGGTCTGATCTTCAAAGTAGCCCCCCCAAAGCTATTTTGAACTAAATCAAAGATGTAACAAAACTCAAACAAACAAACAAGCAAGCCCACAGTCTCCTTCATGTCCCCTTATTTTACTTCAGACAAACAAAAAAAAAAAGGCACTTAATGAACGGCAATATTTTGTCAATTGGTATGAAAGAAGCACAAGATTATTAAATACTAAGCAGGACTTAAGCTATCCAGGACAAAAGCATGTACTAAATTTTTATTATATGCAGCAATTGAATAGTTGGAGGCAATTTTTCCAGAGCTGGCTCCACAGCTGGTTTCTCAGCTCTCATGACATTACAGGGTCACTGAATCACTGACCCTACATCATTCAGATATCTGTCTGCAGGCAGGGAAGCAGCTCGGGGCTGCCATGCTCCAAGCTGAAGCCTTGTGCAGCAATGTGCTGTGTGATGAGCTGTCTGCACAACCCCATGCTCTGCAAACGGCTGTTTCTACAGATGCTTGTTCCTCTTTCTTTTGCACTCCACCAGTAAGTGCTTTTCCTAAGAATCTCTCGGAGCGGGTCCAGAGGAGGCCACAAAAAGTGGTTCAAGGGCTGGAACACCTCTGCTGTGAGGCCAGGCTGAGACTTGGGGTTGTTGAGCATGGAGAAAGAAGGTTCCGGGGAGACCTTTTTGCAGCCTTTCAGTAAAGGGGAGCTACACGAAAGATGGGAACAGACTTTTTAGCAGGGCCTGTTGCGACAGCACAAGGGGTGATGGTTTTAAACTAAAAAAGGGGAGATTTAGACTGGAAAGAAGGAAAATTTTTTTATGCTGATGGTGGTGCGATCCTGGCCCAGGTTGCCCAGAGAGGTGGTTGATGTCCCATCCCTGGAACCATTCCAGGTGATGTTGGACAGGGCTCTGAGCAACCTGCTCTAGAGTTGTAGATGTCTCTGCTCACTGCAGGGGGGTTGGACTAGATGATCTTGTAAGGTCCCTTCCAACAGAAAACATTTTGTGAATCTCTGAAAGTGATCTGAGACATTTTGCTTGCACTTTAATTAATGCAGAAGTATTCATTACTATTTTTGTCATTGATAACTGTATGTTAAGAGTCTGATAATCTTTCTTGTAGTGAAATTAATTTATTCTCTTTTACCTGCAGCCTGGACCAAAGTTTTTCCCACTACACACCTTTGCCTGTCAGGCATTTCCCCGAGACTGGAGCCTGGCCAGCAGCAGCCACGGTGTCTGTCACCACCGCTGCAGCAGCACCACCTTTACATTCCGATTCTGTTCGCTTCTGGGCTAAAGGTGTGAGCTTCTGATAAAGGCAATCTCTTAACTAAAGCTCAAAATACCAGCTCTGACTTCCTCAGTGTCTCAGATGGCGGATGAAGACAATCTGAATAAAACATGCTATTCTGCAGTCGCTGACTTCATGCTTTTGGCATCTGCATGAAAACTCTACAGAAGTTATTTCTGAAAGAACTAAGTAATACTTTTTTTTTTTTTTTTTTTTTTTCCCCCCCACTCTAAGAACTTCTTCTGAAATAGCATTCTATACTGGCAGGGCAGCTAAACCAAGATTTTCTTAAACTGTCCACATGTTTCACGATTTTATAATATAGAATCACAAAACTTGGTATAGAATCATGTTTTCATCAAAGCACTTTTCCTACCAAGCTCAAAAAAGATACAAACCCCAAAATGGTACTGCTCTGAAACATGTCAGTTCTACAACAGGTTGTGGAGTCTCCTTCTCTGGAAAAATTCCAAATGTGAGGATTCCAAACCATTACCTGGACAGTGCCATCCTGGGCCCCCTGCTCTGGGTGACCCTGCTGCAGCAGGGGGGGTGGACCAGATGATCTCCAAGAGGTCCCTTCCAATCCCTACCATTCTGTGATTCTGTAATTTTTAAGATGGTTATGATTACTTACCTCCTAGCACATCACAAGCTGCAATTTCATTTATTTTTTCATTATGGTATGAACAGTTAACCTCAGTACCATGAGCTATGTGAAATCTGCAGAGCACAGTTAACATTTTCTTCTGGCATTTCTTTTTAATGTTCTCTGCATTCAGCAAGGGCCCATCTGCAGAAGTCTCAGCTACCACGGAGCGTAGGTTTCCATCACAGACCTGCCTCAATTCAGCTTTCTGTGGGTAACAGCCACAGCCCAGCTGCTGGGCATTGTGTGGTCAGGAAATGGCCACTTGTCCATTGCATTTCCAGCCCACAGGTGCCTTCTCACCCACCTCCAAACACAAAGCTTACATCAGCATAAATAAGAAAGCATTAAAAAAACCCAACAAATTCCCCAACCTTATGCTGACCCGTTTCACCCAACAGGGGTTTTCCCTGATCAGATAAGTTAAATTCCATTCCAGTTGGCATCACCTTTTCATGATTTTTAACGTAAAACCCACTCTAACCAGCTGATGGTGTACATTTCAAAGTGACAGCAAACATCGACAGCATTTAAACCCCACTATTCTTGAAAATCATCCATTTGTTTGGTGGAAGCAAACACAAACAGATTTGTCAACCGAGTAATTCCACAGAGTTTTCACATCTACTCTGGATTTTCTAAGTTGCTTCAGTTACAAAACCTAGCCTGGAGTTTTTACAGAGCCTGCTGAGGTCAAAGAGAATTTTTCCAATGACTTCAATAGGCAGTGAATTGGGCTCCATGTGAGATGCAAATTAACTGAGCCTGATTAACAGCAGAGATGCACTTGAACCTGATCTTGCGCTGGTGTTGGCACTTCAGAGGCAGTAGTTCTTCAGTGAGAAGAGCAGCTGCTGAAAGAGGGCAAAAAATCAAAGAGCAATTTTCTCCACAATACAACCCATCAGAAAAAAATATACTGGGAGAGATGAGCTTTCCATGAATTCATTCACTCTCCACCACAGCACGCACAGGAAAGACTGATAGAGAATATGAGCTCTGTATCAACACACCTTTGAACATTTGTGATCCTAAAATAGACTGTTTCATATGAAATATGGATATACACATCTCTGGTTGGATGGACTATACGTTAAAAAGGTAATTTAGTGCTACAAAGTACCTTATTACTTTAGGAATGCAATTGACTTAGATTTGGGAAATCATTTAAATGCCACAGTCTTTTTAACCATCCATGTTATAGCCAGACACTGAGAAGCTGCTCATCCCACCGCACCATCAGGCTCCAATCTGGCAGAGGTCTATAAAAGTACTCGTGTGCACTGCGAGTAATTCCACCAACTCACAGGGGTGGCTCAGACAATATTACTAAACAGATGCACAGATTTGAGGCCTCAAAATTCACATGTCCCTCTGATAGCTCAGAGACAGGCTGAGCTAGTTCATGTTTCAAAGTCAGAGTGTTCCTGTCCGGCCTTTAAAATTACAGTAGTGACTTTGCTCACAGCATGAAATGCATGAGGAAAATGTGATCCTGAGACCCAGCTGGGCAAGGGGTGTAAGGGCACAGACTTGGAATAAAAACACTGTCTGAGGAGACATGTCCCTTTCTACTGTAAGGGAAGCTCTGTCACAGTCCTCCCCTAAAATCTCCAGGATTTGTCAAAAATCACCAAAGATAAACAATATTCTCTCTCCTCACAGTTTTTAACTTGAGGAGTTCAGTTCAATGCTCCTTCAGTGGTTTGTTTCAAGTGCAGTGTTTCTCCCCAGTCTCATAAACTTTTCCTTGGGTCAGAGCCCCTGAAACCTTTCACTGAAGACAGGACAATTACTCAGAGGTAGCTAAAACATTTCCAACAAGAACATTGCTGTCAAGAGGATTACAAGGGAAAGCCATTTGTTTTCCAGGGACCATCACTGCTTGATATGTGTTATGGATGATGATGTTTACTAAAAAAACATTTCCATAACACTGGAGTCTCGCCTTTTTTCCAGTGCCTGCCTGTGCAGCTTCCCAGTGGGGCCCAGTCTGTACTGTAGCTCAGGGACTGGGTTTTCACTTGGGAGAAGCAGAGCTGCACCTGAGCTGCTGGTATTTGCTGCTTGTGGTTGAAACCACAAGCGATAGGACAAAAGCAAACAGCCTCAATTTGTGCCAGGGAAGGTTTTGGTTGGACATGAGAAAAAATTTCTATCCCCCAGAAGGGTTGTCAAAGCCCAGCCCAGGCTGCCCAGGGCAGTGGTGGAGTCCCCATCCCTGCAGGCGTTTCAAAGCTGTGGAGCTGTGGTGCTGAGGGACATGGTTTAGTGGTGACCTGGCAGTGCTGGGTTAACAGTTGGGCTTGATGATCTTAAAGGTCTTTTCTAAGCAAAGCAACTCTATAGTTAGAGTTCTCATTCAAGTCTTAAATCAAAAAGATTCTTTTTGGCAAACGCAGAGTCCTAAAAATGCATCTATCTCTAAAATCAAGCCCTTTCAGTCAAACTGCCGAATTTCTCTGTAATTCTATACTCTTTAACCCAGTTTTTATAATACTGCACAAGTAAAACACATGCCCATTTAGTTAACCCCACCCACTGATGCTAACTGTTTTCTAAATAACACTTTCCTGCATTGTTTTGTGCATAATTTATAATCCTGATGGAGACTAATTCTGGAATTGCTTAAAATATTCTAATTATTTTCTGAAAGGTCTAAGGTTCAAGATATTTACAAAAGGAATGAAAAAGAAACAGCGACTAATCTATGTCTGCAAGGCGAGTAAACAGCACAAAATACATATCTCCCCATGCCTGTGGATTCAGGTTTTTACTTCATTTGCTTCACTAAGAGGTTTTCCCATAATGAACAACAAACGGCCAAGTTCACTTAGAGGGAGAATTTCAATATATGTGTTTGCTGAAGAGTGTAATCACATCAGAGCCTGAGCTACACAAAAGAGAATATTTCTATGGGTCACAGACCATTCTGCAGCTGTGTTACTCCACATAAATTCAGTTTATGAAATACCTCCCGTGGGGCTAAAACAGCAAGACTTTGACGAGGACTGAAAATACACAGGGAGTCCATAACCCTGAGGGTATTCGATATAATACACGCAGAGATACATGACATTCTGATAAGCTGAGGAATTCCTTCATCACCAGCAAAACCCTTATCTTTCTCTTTTTGATTGTGGATGGTTATAGTGACCATGAAATCTCTGTTGGACTTCTTAAAAAAACATTAGGGGAAAAAAAAAAAAAAAAAATTCACAAAGCAATCATGTCTCTTTTTGTATGAGACATTCAAGTAATCAGTTACTTTTTTACCATTCACAAAGAAGTTTGCACTGAAATACAGTGAAGAGCTAAAGAAAATCCCATCAGTCTCCATGATTCACTAAAACGAACCCCCAGATTATACAGGTAAAATTTCAAAGTATCACACATCCTTTTAATGTAACACATTTTAGTGTTTAAATTTCTATTTTTACCTCCTCATCACCAGTGAAATCTCTTTATCTTGGCAGAGAAGGGTTAAAACTGAAGCGCAAGCACTGCAGGTTTGGAAGGGAGCACCGAGTTCTGCAGGGAGGTGAGGGAATGCACATAGTTCATTAAATAATGTGAGTAGTAATGAGGGTTTACACAAATCAAACAGTGTGTTAGGTAATTGTAATGTTGCTTTGTGGGAAACCACCTGTCAGGAAGCACTTCCAGCCGAAGACTCAATCTGCTGCCGTGCCTCCAGATGATTTCTAATTAGTGTAAACTTCATCTGTGGCATGGAACCAACATAATAGAAAGTTATCTGGCTTGTTGGGTTGGCTTTTGTTTGGTGTTTTTTTGTTTTGTTTTGGTGTTTTAGTTTTTGTTTTGGTTTGGTTTGGTTTTTTTGTTTGTTTGTTTTGGGTTTGGGGTTTTTTTTTGTTGTTGTTTTGTTTTGTTTGTTTGGTGGGGTTTTTTTTGTTTTTTGGGGGTTTTTTGTAGCTTCTTTTACTCTTCTCCTCCTAGCACTGTGAAAATGGCTTTTTCATATGATCCTTTGAAGAAAGCTCTTTTACCCTGAGTACTAAGAGAAGCCTACCACACTCATCTGAGGAAAATGACAGCCTTTGATACACACAGGGGAAGAAAAGCAGAGCTCTGGAAAAAGCCGTCCTAAGAAGACTCAGGTTTGTCACCAAGTGTAATCCTTAACTTCAAAAGGTTGAAACAGTGCACATCTTGACACTTCCAAGAAAGGCCTGCATGCCAACAAACATCACTAAAGTTTGCTGGATTTGGGGTTTGTTTGTTTGGGGTTTTTTTTCTTTTTTTTTTTTTTTTTTTCCACATCAAACACATTTTTAATAGTTACCAAAGATAGCGATGGGTGCTCTAACCACAGAACAGCCTAAAATCAAGATATCAAATCCCTAACCCCTAAAAATCCAAGCTACTATAAGGTGTAAAGACAAGTAACTTGGTGTAGTCCTGCCTGCTGCACTCACAGAAGGACTAACCTACACGACTGCACCAGCACTATCTCACTGTGCCAGGTCCACACACCTGAAGAGAAAAGCCAAAGGCCATCCCCTTCCAAAGAGAAACTGGCAGGAAGACACACATCTATATTATTATTTAAAAGCTGTGTAGATGTGGTGCAGACAGACATGGTTTAGTGACAATGCTGGGTCAGTGGTTGGACTTGATCATCTTAAAAGGTCTCTTTCCAATGAAAATGATGCTATGATTCTACATTTAAAATATGCAAGCGTATCTACTGACATACAATTTTATAGCTTCTACCTTAAATCAATTTTCTTCCTTCTCCCTGCCCCTGCTGGGCCACTTCCCCCCCCAGGAACCACCAGCAATATCAACAACTCATTTCCTAGCAGCAGTATCTTCACATCTCTTCATTAGCCAACTGATCAGAGAAACCTGGATTACATCCTCCCAGCTTTTTATTACTTCATTGTTTTCTGAAGTAATTACAGGAGCCTGGAACACCCTGATATTTCAAAAATGAATAAATCTTCCTCCCCCCCCTCCCCCCCCCCCAAGTCTGTTCAACACATTATTCAACACCAACAACAAAAAGCCAAAGGAGTTTAGCAGATGGGTACAAGGTCCAATATATCAAACTCAAGAGGCTTCTGCAATTTCTCCATTCAATGAAGAAATGGTCTTCAGCTAGGAACTCTCCATCAGACCTGAGACTGAAAACTTTTTTCATTAAAAAAAAAAAAATAAAATTTCAATCCCACAGAGACAATATTCCCTGTCTTGGAGCTCAAAGGAACAACTTAAAACACTGGAGAGAGTTTAATTTTTATTTTGTGACTGCAAAATACCCTTCGAAACACAAACAAAGCTGTTTGGCTGCAACAGAACCCTACGTAACCATTCACCCGTGTTTGAAGTCAACTAAGCCTGTTTGCTGCTTTGCTGAAGCTTACCTAACACTTCAGCTGCACCCTTCAGTGTTGCCTTATTAAAAATAAAATAATAATAAAAAAAGGATTAAACAGTGAGACTCTAAGAGAACAGCTGTTCTAATGAAACTTTTAGACACAATAAAATTGGAAAGCAGCATAAGAAACTCGACTGTCATGTTTTCATTATTAAAAGGAGGACGTTCACATGAATTTTAATTTTTATTCAGTTTAATCAGCAGGGGTATGAAAAATCAAGTCACTCAAACCCATTTGATCTAGAAATCACTTGACAGAATAACAATCAGATACCAGATTGTGCACTGGGCTACTCAAGTAACAAATAACATGGGACATGGTTTAGTGGTCATGGTAGTGTTGGGTTGACAGTTGGACTTGATGATCTTAGAGGTCTTTTCCAACTTTAACGATTCTATAATAAATAGATACAGCTGCAACTCCTTAAGCATGTGTAACCTACCTTGCCTGCAAGCACACAGACTACTAGCTAGCAGCAGGTAACTAGCTGATGCATAACAAAAGCTGCCTGAGATTTTCTTCATCCCTGGAAAGCAATCAAGACGCTCATGTTATGAGCTTTCCCAGAATGATTGGTTATATTCATTAACTCAAGCTGCACTGCGAGTATCTTTCACTCAATTAATCTCCAAGCACGAGGATGGTCCTTGTGAATCATCCTGCCATTGCTCATTACTTGGTTAGCTATCACTTTGTGCTCCACCACTGCTTTCTGTTCAGACTGGTTAGAACGGTGATGAACAGCAGCAACTTTCACTGTGGCCACTTTGGCATTCTTGTGACTACCTACAATAGGATCTTTCTAATTAAAGCTCAAGATAGTGAAGCTTCTCTAGTAATAATAGATGTTGCATGCTCTGGCAAATAGTTAAATTTACTTTAAACTACAGCTGAACCTGTAATTCTCAGAAAAAACAGACTGTTAAATTATTTTAATAGGTCAGCGTGTATGTTCCCACATCCCCAGGCACTTCACTTGGAGAATTTAACAAGATTTTGAATTAGAACCTGGCCCACACCCCAGGAAATACTATAAAAATAAAATAAAATGCAGCAACAAGAAGAATCAGATCTCTGGTTCTTTAAGAATGAGAGCTGGAATCATGAACCAAATGAAAAATCCTGAGTCCCTGCTTCTAACTCTGTAAGACACAGGAAAAGCTGTCACAGAGATCCTGCTGGAATTGTGTCACTTGCCCTCCCCGCTTCCAGCATCTCCCTTTGGTCAGGAAGCTGGTTTATCTCAGATTGCAGGTGATGGGGTGGAAAAGAATAGATGCTGTTCTAATCAGCACTTAAGAAAATATGGCAAGGAGGAGGAAAAACCCCTCTGAACAAAGCTACTTACAGTTCAAGAAACGAAAAATAAAAATGCAAGTTCTCTGCAAGTCCCATCCTCACCCTCCTTTTATTGCTTTATGTTTTGAAGTTGGAAACACATCAAATAGGAAGTTGGGGATATTTCCCTTTCTTTCAAGGTAGGCTGATCTTTAGTCAAACGTCTTGACTTCAGAACAGAACTGCCAGCAAAGGGTTAATCCGCAGGTCCATATGCAGGGCCCCTATGTCACCCTACAAGTAGCTTTACAAATTCAACTGGTTTATAACAAAAGTGCTGCTTTTTGTTTCTTTTCAGGTTGCTGACTGATGACAATTTTAATTATTGTGATAAAAGAATTAATTCTGAATTTCCTAGTGGCCCTTTCTTGACCTCAAAAAAAAAAAAAAAAAAAAAAAAGGCAGGATTAAAACCTCAGCCACACAAAGTTATTTACAGCACACCCAAATTTCAGGTGTAATAACGAGTTACAGCTATTTGAACCGGTTCAAGGAGTCTGCAATTGCACAATGCTCCAGGGTGCTGTGGTGGCCTAAAGATCCTGGAACAAGCTGGTTTTCTCAGTCTTCATATCCAATTTCACTCCCTGTGAAGTATCATAGTCCAATTACATAGAAGTAGGAGTAGAGATGCAAATATTAGAATAGTAGAAATAAAGAGGACAGTCGCTGATCTCTTTAAAGAAAGGTTTTAAATGGGCTTTTGAAATAAATTATTCCACCTACCACATAAAACAACACAAGCTTGACAGGAAGAAGCAGCCGATGATGAATTTTAATAGTTTTTAGCCTGTGTAATTATTACAAAAAAACCCACGATTTACGAGTTCCACAAATAATCAATCGAAACAGCAGCTTGCAATTTCTACCTGTTCATAGGCAACACTCCTGTTTTATCCCCCAAGAGCTGGATTAGGCTGCCCCTCGAATCCTGGGTTCAGTTTTGGGGCCCTCACTCCACAAAGGACATTGAGGGGCTGGAGAGTGTTCAGAGAAAGGCAACGAAGCTGGGGAAGAGTCTAGAGCACAAGTCTGGTGAGGAGTAGATGAGGGACCTGGGGGTGCTCAGCCTGGAGAAAGGGAGGCACAGGAGAGACCTTCTGGCTCTTGACAGCTTCCTGACAGGAGGCTGGAGCCAGGTGGGGTTGGGCTCTTCTCCCAAGGAAGAAGTGAAAGCACAAGAGGAAATGGCCTCAGGTTGCAGCAGGGGAGGTTTAAGTTGGATATTGAACAGAACAGCATCTGTGTAACAGATGGGAAGTGAGAGGTGTAATAGGTAGTTGGGGGGTTTGTTCATAAAAGTCAGTGAAGCCGAGCTGTGTCACAATGATAGCAGCTTTTGTGG
>JANHGN010001883.1:67153-103792 GCA_024605025.1 Megaceryle maxima
CGGGCGCCCAGCGCTGTTTTACTTGCTGCCTGCCTACTCGAATAAACTAAACTTGATCTAATTGGCTGTGATCATTTATCGTGTTCCCCGATAACAAGGGGCTGTACTTCGTTCCTTAAACAACATCTGAAACTCTCCACAATGACATCGTGTAAATAAAACACACTCTGAATCACCCTACCTCAGAAATAGGTCTTGCTAAGTTTTGGAGCAGAGACAGCAGCAGAATGATGGGACACTTCAGACAAAGAGTGATAAAATGGTATAAATGTAAAAAAAATCATAAAAATACCCATGGCCCTTTTCCATTCATCTGCCAACGTTGTGCAAAGGAAGAGAAAATGTGCAATATCCACTGCTTATGTGGTGAATGAAAGGTCACGTGTAAAAGAGGGAATCTGGTAACAAATGAATAACCCTCCTGAAGTCCTTAACAGTTTGGGTTGGAAGGAGCCTTAAAGCTCATCCATTTCCAACCCCCCTGCCATGGGCAGGGATGCCTCCCACTAAAATAGGTTGCTCAAAGCCCCATCCAACTGGGTCTTGAACACATGCAGTGATGAAGCATCCAACAGCTTCCCTGGGAAACCTGTGCAGTGTCTCATCCCCTCAGAGAGAAGAGCTTCTCCCTAATTTCTGATCTAAATCTACCCTCTTACAGTTTTAAGCCATTTCCCCTTGTCCTATCACTGCAAGCCTTTGTAAAAAGTCCCTCCCCAGCTTTCTTATAGGGCCCCTTCAGATACTTAGAGGCCACAATAAGGTCTCCCCAAAGCCTTCTCTTCTCCAGGCTGAACAACCCAAACTGTCTCAGCCTATTCTCTCAGCAGATGGGATCCAGCCCTCAGAGCATTTTTGTTGCTCCCTCTGGCACCGCTCCAACAGGGCCATGTCCTTTTTGTCCTGAGGACTCCAGAGCCAGATACAGTGCTCCAGGTGGGGTCTCGACAGAGCGGAATAGAGAGGGAGGGAAAATAATCTCCCTCAACCTGCTGGCCACACTTCTTTTGATGCAACCTGGGAGACTGTCGGCACTTTCTGGACTACACACGCACATTGTTGGCTCATGTTGAGCTTTTCAACCAACCAGCAACCTCAAGTCTTTCTCCTTAGGGCTGTTCTCCATCCAAACTCCACCCAGCCTGTATTTGTACTTGGAATTGCCCCAACCCAGGCACAGCACCTTGCACTTGGCCTTGTTAAACTTCATGAGGGTGACACAGGCCCACCTCTCAAGCCTGCCAAGGTCCCTCTGGATGGCAGCCCATCCCTCTGGTGTGTCAACTGCAACACACAGCTTGGTATCATCCACAAACTTTGAAGTTAGAGGACAAAACTTCAGGAGAACAACAGACCTTGTTGCTCAACTGATGTAAAAACAAAAAGGCCCAAACTTTCCCAGTAACCAAAAGCAAGCCTCCTGATTTCTCCAGATGAATGAGAAAGAACCAAAAATAAAAACCAAGCAAGAGCACCATCACAACACTAATACACAGAGGGGTAAGAATATACATTTTTAAAAGCTCAGTCTCAAATTAAGGTGGTTTTTTTTCCTGAAATTTAAGTTGTTCATCAAGTTTTCTTCCCCCCTCCCCAATCTGCATACACTAAATACCAACATATTCTATTTAACAGCAGCTAGCATTTAGCTATTTAGTGCCTACCCAAGCCAATCCCACAATCTCTAAAGCAGAGTTGGCATGTTGGTATTTTCTGTCTAACATCCAGCACAAAGCTGCAGGCCCTAAGTAGGAAGTTGTTGTTTCCAAAGTGACACTAAATCTGAAGTTAGGTCAGAAGTTTCCTAAAATCAACACATCATATTTAAGTGTCAGGTTTGGGAAGGAACCATAAGCAACACCGAATAACTCACAGGCAGCCAGGCAAATGCTTCAGCCTTTTACCTGCACACAGAGTATTCCCTACAGCCAGCAAGTCAAAATTTAATCATCTGCTTCTGTTTAACTGGAGTAACAGGATCTTGAATGTTTAGCCAAGAAGTGGAAACACTGAAACCAAATTAGCAATACAGCATAAACATAAGACTACAGATAAACAACCCCCCCAATCATCAGTAATGCACCAATAGTTTGTCTCCCCAGCAATTAAAAAAAAAAAAATAGTAAAAAGCTCCATTATTTTTTCTCTGGTCACTTTTTAAATGAAAATTTTTGCCCTGCTGGGGCAATCAAGAGAAATAAAGTGTATATTGGAAAGCATATATTAAAATATTATTAGCACATGTATTAAAATATTATTTGCCACCAAAAATTCAGGTCTTGAAAATATGAAGTACTACTGTTAATGATACAATGCTTTACTTCCTTATGTCCAGGTACATACATATTCCTTCCCATCCCTGCTTTGCCCATAAGCATCATTTATCTGTGACCCAATTCTCAAATTCTCTGTAGCTTGTACAATTTTTTTGGTCTGTGATGCTTTTCTCTCATTTTCTGCTGTATGAATACATGTCATCATATCCAGTAATCATGATGTAGAAAAGTTCTATAGCCCACTCATCTTGCCAGGCTTTTGTTTTCTTATCACTCTAATGGGAGCACCCTCAGAATTTAGCCACTTTATTACAAGCAACAAATTTTCAAACTGAATTTTGGACAGTGACTTCTTCCACAAAGACTTTCTCACACAAAATCTGTTAATAAAACATTTTGGCAAAAGAAACCATCAAATGGCAAAATATGAATATGGGAATTATTTCTGGTTTACAAGATGTGTAATGTAACACAAATCATCATACACATCTGGGAATTACAGGAGGTTTTTAAGTTGTTGATGATGAAACCATTTGCAAACCCT
This sequence comes from Megaceryle maxima, assembly GCA_024605025.1. Classification (NCBI taxonomy): domain Eukaryota; kingdom Metazoa; phylum Chordata; class Aves; order Coraciiformes; family Cerylidae; genus Megaceryle; species Megaceryle maxima. The sequence continues at coordinate 69,974 of JANHGN010001883.1, forward strand.
GTGCACTACCCTGTATTCTGCTCAGTTTTTAGTGGCCTCCACCTCTGAAACATCTTTCAGGCACCCTGCTGGTCTCCAAGCAGGCCAAATACATTTGCACTCCAAGATTTTCTTAGTGTCTCTCCAAATTTGAACACAGTTTAAGCTTCAGATTTTAGGCTGCCTTACTCCTTACCTACCCAGACTCAGGATTTAATTCAATTAATTCTTTTCTATGGAGTAAGAAAGAGCCGCACGCGTATTGCCCTGGAATAAGGAAGAAAAGAGAGCCAGGGGTTTAGAGCAAACCAGCAAGTGCTGTGGTGTCTTGGACTAATATTCTGTACTCTGTAGTTATGTAATTAAAGCCAAGGGGCCCCCTGCTAATATCAATAAAACAGTCTGCACCTCTGTAAACTGCATGAGATGGCCCAGCATCAGTCTTCCCATTGTTCATGTTTATAAGCCTGCCTTCAGATCTGCATTTATTTTCCTGCCTCTGAAGATCGTGGACTAGACTTAAACATGACATCCCTTGAAGCACATTGTTCCTTCCTGTACACACCCAGGGTCCTTCAACTGCTGCTCTCACTGCCCAGCTCAAGTGTCTGCACCCTTCAGCAGCACCCAGCTGCAGAAGCTGGGGGTTGGGGTGGGGGTTGCCCAAAATTGCATCTCACTCCCCACAACTTCCAGAGAAGCAGGACATAGCCAGCCTGAGCTGAAAATCCATGGGGACTGATGCCAACTGTGAGCACTGAAAATAAAACATTCTATATTTTAGTGACCTGCAGTGAATTAAGGAAGTCGGCATTTAAATGTCAAGTTCCGTAACAAGAAAAATAAAGAGGCTTTAGAAACAATTCAAGGTACGGATTTCTGCATTTCTTCTTGAGCTGAATCATTCTCCACACACAGTTTCTCGAGCCCAAAACCCAATAAAATATGTTGTGATATCTTCATTTTGTGGCAGATCTATTTTTCATCCAACACACATCATCTGAGGAGATACAGAACTGACAGTCTGTGCTTTGAATCATCTCACAGCATTGAATATTTTTCCTGACTTCTGCAATGATGTGATTTATACAGGATACTCATACTTATCTATAGAGAATACTTGATAAATTATACACATATCTTAACCTGCTTTGTCTTTATTCTGCAAGGGGAAGGTCATCTCATTCATTTACGTCAGAGAGAGCAAAGTCACAGTGGGGAAAAAGACAAAAAATTGTGTGTGTACACACAGTCTTAATCTCATTCATAACCACAGGTCCACTTAAACCACTTTTTATTCATTTCTATTTTTATACTCTCTAGGGACCTACAGGGGACTCACTGAATAATGTATATAATCCCACGTCCTCTGTAATGCCAAAAAAAAAAAATACACTGTTTCAAGATACATTAATCAGCTTGCTACTGAGGCATACTAATACATTAGTAAATTGGGAATTATACTGAACAACACTGGAGAAAACACCAAATGAACACTGAAATTGAATACAGGATCTAGAAAAGTCTTCCACATAGTGGTTGTTTAGGCCAGTTCAAAATAACTGGCAACTCTCAAAGCCTTCGAGTATACCATTATAGTTTTAGTAGGCAATGTACAACTCACTTTGACCAATGAAAATTGGCAACTAAGCCACAGGGCAACCACAGAAGACCACTTTAGACATGATCCAGAGCAGCTTGTAAAACTTCCCAGATGATTTTGGTGGGTGCTGGATAAAGCTACAGGACTTGGGCTCAACCAGCAGCCTCACAAAGGCAGCAGATGCTTTCTCCTACCCAAACTACAGTTTGCTCTGGGACCTTGCTGAACTTTCCTCCTCAGCACTTAGGTCCGACATGCTGACCATGCCCAAACCACCACCAAAGCCATCAAGCCTCTTCAAAACTCAATACTCCTTCCCCAAAAGTCAAAAGCATAGGTTGTTTCTCGCCATTGCTCAGTACTCACTAATCCTCTCCAACAGCACTTCTAACTACTGCAAAATGAAATTTTTTTTTAAAAAAGCTTATTACCTCCACCCCCAGGCTTAACTGATTGCAGATCAGATGCAGTAGAACTGTTCCATTGGTGTATTTACCAACACAGCAGAAACTGAGATATCACAAAGAGGCTCAAAACAAAGGTGAACACAGTTTTAGACACAATTTTTCTATCAGAGAATTAGCGAAAAAATTTTGCTTAAATAAATTGTTTTGAAGAGCATTCTTTCCCCTGGATTTCTCCAACCTGGATATCTCACTTAAAAAGACATTACCTAAACCTTGACCATCTGATGCACCACATTTGAATGCAGCATTATTTTCAAAAGCATAAAAAAAGAGCAGCTGTGCCATACGTTTAATGGGCATCTCAACAAGGACAACTGTGGCATTACCCTGTGGATGAATCACCTCATTAACTGAAGCAAGATACACCAGGAATGGAAGATCAAGGGACAGAGTTGCTTTCACCAGCCACAGATTTACAAATAACTTCACTGGAGTAAAACGCAGTCAGAAAGTCTTAACTCAGGTGAGGCTGATTGTAAATATTTATGCACAATTGACTTCAAATACCTATTTCTCACCAAACTAAGTTTATGCTCCTTATGCAGCAAGTTGTTTACTCTTTCAACTTTGGTTATATACAATAAAGCTCACATAAAAGCATATGGTGAACTCTTACCGTTAGAACAGTTTCAAGACAGTACTTAGTACTGGGCTTTCCACAGCCCCACCAATAAATGCTGGATTTTCCTACCAGCTCCATACTACAAGAGCTCAAACCATCTTCTCACAATACAATCATTCATTCTTACTGCTCAAGATGCAAACACCCATAAACTAAAACTGCATGTATTTTGCAGCTCTGCTCAATATGAACCTAGCCCATCGACCGAAGTCAACACAAGGTTCCTTACAAACTTCCCTGACTTTTATAACAAACTCTTATTTCTTCACCACACAAGGTATAAGCCTATTTCTCAATCCTCAATGTGCATTTGAATTTCCTCTTAAAAATTCATGAGGTTATTATTTCTGATGTGCTACTTTAAGTTTGTATTGCACAGCCACCTGTTGAGATAAGAAGACATCCCACTTGATTCTTATTAACAGGTTTCACCATATTATATTCAAATTATAAAATAAGAAGGTTTATGAATATTTTATTTTCGATTAAAATACCAGTTTCTCATGCAAAATGGAGTTTATGATAATTCAGAGCTTCACAGTTTGATGTCTTTGTCCTTCCTTAGATAAACACTCTAAATATTAACACACCAGTGATAACTATCCTTTGGCTTAATCATAAAATCACAGAATCGTAGAATCATTCTGGTTGGAAGAGACCTTCAAGATCATCAAGTCCAACCATTAACCCAGCACTGCCAGATCACCACAAAGCCACATCCCTCAGCACGTCTCCCCAGCTTTGAAACCCCTTCCAGGATGAGGGCTCCACCACTGACCTGGGCGGTCTGGGCAGGCCTTGACAACCCTTGGAGGTTTGGGGTGGTTTTTTTGTTTTTGTTTGTTTGTTTTTGTGGGGGTTTTTTTTGTTGGTTTTTTTGGGTTTTTTTTTTTTTGAACTAATAATTGCCTCCACCCAGTGTTTTATTGTTGGTCCCCAAATTTTCATACCAGGTAGAGCAGAAATATTAGAGACATTTAACCAGAAAAAAAAAAAAACAACCCTCATTTCAAAGTAAAATAGTTTGAAAAATAACAAATAATAAAATGATAAAAATAGCAAATAATCCCTGCTGTGACTCCTGTGCACTTTAACTCACAGCTCTGACCTGCAGCCAGTTTTGAAACTCCATCAACTGAGCAAGAGGGTTTTGCTCCAGCAACCTGCCCACCATCACTGTGTTCACTCCCACACTGAATGTCTCCACCAAAATTGGGTCTAATTTCCTATTTTCAAGTGAGGACTCTGGAGTAAAAAGTTGAAACATCCTCCCTATTTAAACACAGTAACATCAGCACCTTCTGGGGCTGTTTTCATTGATGCAACACCACCAACCCTGCTGCCCTCCTCAGCAGCTCAGTTTCAGGAAATCATTCTGCTCCCTTCAGTGATAAGGGGCAAGATCTCCAGCTCTCTGTGAGGCAGCCCCTTGCTTCACATACACAAACAATAGTTTCATCACAAGTTTTCTAAGAATCGTGAAACAAGAAAACACATTAAGATCTTTATTTTCCCTCATTCTTGTATTTTTTCCAGAATCAAAAAGGAGTCGCTGCTGACTGACATGAAAGTACCAGGCGCACCCTTTGTGCCAGAACAAAACTGCTTTTCTCTTCACACAAGTTTCATGCATCTGCCTCTTCATCTCCAGGAGCTCAGGGACCATAATTCCTTCTTTAATCTCCATAGGGATCAAGCTGCTGCTTTGATAAAACAATTCTTTGTGTTTGACTGGTTTCTATTGTGCTAACGTCAGACCAGACAACTCCTGTCACGTCTCCTGCCCATAAAATACTGTCAGTCTACACAATTTCCAAGCCGTCTTTTTCTCTGCTTTATGAAAGTATTCTGTAGCCCTGGTAGAAAACATGATGCTATCCCTGTCACTCGCCTTTCTCTCTCCAGACGAGTTATTTCTCAGTAGCCACATGGCACCTCCTCTCCACTTTTGGCCACGCTACTCCTCATACATTAAGGCCTCACATTAACCTTATACACTGGAACAATCTTCTCAAGGCACTCTTAATTACTTACTAAACACTACTCAAAGCGTTTTTATCACTACCATATGGGCTCCTGGTTACACAGCTAAAAGCCAAAGATAATTGAAGAACAATTAGAGGATTTGTTTTGAGGTATCACTCAACTCGCATACACGGATGTTGACTTAGATTTGTCCACGTGAAGTAGAACAAAAATAGGAAAGGTGGCAATTTATTTATTTTTCTCCGCTCTCCTCTGCAACATTTTAAACAATACCTGCTCCTTTAGGTCCTTCTCAGGCAGCTGACAAGCATTTAGGTAACATCTTGCAAGCAAATTGAAAAGCAAGGAGGAGCAACATGTGTAGAGATTTGAGTAACTGAAACAATGCGCAGCTCTGCAGGAAAAAGAATTTAATTAAAGTTACTCATGCAGACTCTCAGCCTTAGAAATCTATAAATCTGAAAAATCATTTTGCTTTCAATTAAGTTTGTATTTGTCATTTCAGAGAGAGAGAAAAACAAGTCCCCACTGCCCAGGTTTTCCAATACTGAGCAATTAGAAGAAATACGCAACCCAGGACTGCAAAATGTTTCCTGTAAGAAAAAATGAGATATAACAGGAATATCTACAGTCCTCCCAGTCCCACCATGGCCAAATGATTTCTTTTTAAAGTTGAAAGTACCTATGTATCAACTGGAGATGTTTCAAGATAGTGTCTGTATTATTACTAATACCCTGAGGAGGACTCACATCACCTAACTCGCACTTCTTATATAATCACTGGGAAGAAGAAGAAGAAGAAGAAAAAGGTTCTTTCAGAGGATTTTTTAGAACATCTGAATTAGATGCCTGAAGTACACTCTCACCTCCCTTTCTCCACAGCTGTCTGGAACCTGCAGAGACTCACCTCCAAGCCTGGCTGTTTTCTCTCTCCTGCAGGAGACAGAGCCTAATGTATCAAAGGACCAGAAGGAGTAAGAACAATGCTGCTGACTGTGGAGTCATTTTTTCTATGAACAAGTTTTGGACAATCACATTCAGCTACTTTCTGAATATTCACACAAGCCTGGAGATCATGACTCTCTGCAGCAGCAGCACTTAAGTTGTCTTCATTGCTGCACACTGGTGGGAAAGGTTTTTCTACAAAATCACAGCATGTTAGATGTTTGAAGGGACCTCTGAATATCATCTGGTCCAACCCCCCTCCCTCCAGCAGGGTCACCCAGAGCAGGTTGTCCAGGATCATGTCCAGGCAGGTTTTGAAAGTCTCCAGGGAAAGAGACTCCAGGATATATCCAAGTTAACTTTGTCACGTCCAAATTCATCTGAGTCTCAATTATAGAATCATAGAAATGTCTGGGTTGGAAGGGACCTCTAGAGCTCATCGAGTCCAACACCCCTGCTGAGAGCAGGGACATCCTCAACTAGAGCAGGTTGCTCAGAGCCTTGTCAAACATCACCTTGAATGTCTCCAGGGCCTCAACTACCTCCCTGAGCAACATGTTCCAGTGTTCTACCACCCTCATGGTAAAGAATGTCTTCCTTACATCCAATCTAAATCCACTCTTTTCTAATTTAAAACCATTGCCCCTCATCCTTTCACTCTGGGCCTTTGCAAACAGGCCCTCTCCAGGCTTTTTGTAAGCTCCCTTCAGGTACTGGAAGGTGGCTATTAGATCTCCCCAGAGCCTTCTCTTCTCAAGGCTGAACAATCCCAGCTCCCTCAGCCTGTCCTTGTAGGAGAGGTGCTCCAGCCCCCTGACCATCCTTCTGGCCCTCCTCTGGACCCGCTCCATCAGGTCCATGTCCTTCCTGTGCTGAGGGCTCCAGAGCTGGACGCAGTATTCTAGGTGAATTATGCCACTGCTAATTTTCCAAGAAGTCATTTCTGTATTTCTCCCTCTCACCCCAATGACACAGCAACCTCTCTGGTGTCAGGCTGAGCTCCTGATTCCCAATTGCTGCAGTCCAAATACTTCCCCTTCACACCAGGCCAGAGACAGGAGAGTGCTCAGGATGTCAGGAAAAGTTGCAAATAATGGTCTTTTGTTCTGGGTGTGCTGACCAAAAACTGCACTAATTCCAGGGAGAGGAACAAAGGGCTCATACTTTCTGTTAAGATTATCCAAAGCTGTTCTGTGGTGATCATACCCCCCCCAGAAACAGCCATTCCCATTCACAGGTGGGTTACTCACCATATTCTGGGGCATCAGCTGGTTTTCTCCAAAAATGAGCTTGAACGAAATAAAAGTTCATGTGAAGGTTCTTAGTTTTTCCCCCAGGCAAAACTCCCACTGAGCTTAGCAAGAACTGAATCAGGCTCATGAAAGGTTTAACATCACTGGGTTGGTTTGAAAGCAGGGATCCAATCCTACCATTTATCTGTGCGTGCACACAAAAACCACCACACGCCGCTTGACCTGGCAGTGAGTTAGTCACTCAGAAGGAATACAATATTGTCTCTAAAAAAAGCTTCAAAGAGTGGAAAGGAAGAGATATTTCACCTCATTCACCTCTCCAACAGTGGTAAGAGTAAATGGGAGTGGTATGTGCCGCAGTTTCAGTAAACCACAGAGCAAGCCATCCTTCTCTGCGGGGAATTTTAAACCGCACAGCCTTTCAGAAATTGCACTTGACAACAAGTGAGACCCATCTGTTTAACAGTGCAGCAGGTTGAATATTTGGGATTTTCTTCCTTCCTCTGTATTCTCTGGTCAGAAAAATGACTACAGGAGTCTCTAAGGTGACAACCGTTACAGGGAACTTCATTAGATCTGCATAACTGTGTCAGCCTCACCGTAAGTGGAGATATTTGTTAAGTTCCAGTTTTGAAGAGCAGACTGCATCTGCAATGAAATGGAGAGCATGTGGTAAGACTTAACTAAAAGATGTGGGGACACGTGGAAGGGAACAAGAGGGAATACTTTTTCTAAGTAATTATACCTATATAGGAAAAAAAAAAAAAAAGGCAGCAACATTAAAAAAAAAAAACCCAAAACCAAAAACCAAACACACCACCACCACACAAAAAAACCCAAAACAAAACAAAAAACAAACAAACCCACACAACAAACACTTTCATGTAAATAAAATGGGACTGTTACAATAAGTGTAGGTACACAAACTTTCTTTTAAATTTATTTCTGTTGTAGCAGCACATATGTTTACACTGCAGTAGTTTAGATTTCATCTGATTTCCAGCTAGCAGAACAAAAAATCCTCATATTGTCTCATCTGAATGGCGTTAACACTTTGCACTTAAAGACTATATAAATCAGAGGAGACATCATTTGCTTCTTTGGATCATTGCTTATTTCTCCAGGATGCAAAGCTCTCATACAGCCTCCCTCCCCCCTAGAGCAGGGAGGTGGGAATGGTGACCAGTATAAACTACCATAGGTCCCCAAAAGGGCATGGCACAAGCTCACCTTTTGCTTGCAACAGACCTCGTCAAACAAGGTGAGGCAGAAAAAGTAACTGCTGCAAACAGTGGAATTACATACATTTTACATCCAGAATTAGGATGTTAAGCAGAGCGGATTGTTGGTCCAAACACAGGGACTGCCTGAGCCAGTGATTCATTGTACTCTATTAGTGATCTGACATACAGCCTTGAGTCATTATATATGCTTCAAGTTATCTACCTGAAGAGTTATTTGTTTGCCTGAGAAGGCTCCAGTGACGCTGCTGCAATAAGAATTCATTCAGTCTCATTTTCCAGGGCCTGCTCTAAGCAGCAGCAGCACAATAAGCCCGCTCTCCTCTCCTAACCTTTGACAAGCTCACTTTAAAATACTCAATTTAATATTTCTACATTCTTCCAGAAAACCCCTGGACCTGACATCCCTACGGTGTTCACATTGCTAATTGTAACAGAATACAGTTTAGCAAAGGAGATGCTCTTCTCAAGTTTGTTTACCCGCACACAGACTTTGTGTAGATGGTTGGGTCTAGTTCATTAGCAACCCAAGATGCCCACGATCCCTCCACGCTCAGCGCACTACACAGATTTTGACAAACAATTAATCAGAACTCAGTACTGCATCTGGCTCCTATTTACAGCCAAAGAATGAATTGGGTTGAAAAAGCATCTGAAAGGATAATACTTCAACCTGATGACTTTGTAGTTGGGCTTTGTTCTCCTGGAAGGAATCTGCTAACATATCATGTTTGAGAGACCCAACAGACATTGAATTTATGAGTCTTTAGGTAAACAAAACATATGGTGCTTGCTATGTTCCATCTATCTGGTAATCAGTCATTTGGCAATAAATGCACAATAAAATTTGGCCAGCTTCTCAAGACTCGACATCTGAGGAGATCAATTACAGACTTAATTTAGACAAATTTTTCATAGCCTTTTTTTTTTTTCTTTGTATTACATTGTCTTTCTTCTTCCATGAAGTTTTCATTAACTCCTGTGGAAAATAAGACCTGGATTCTCCAAATCAAAATATGGATGTAAAAATATCAGTGAGTTCAGGGTATGAAGCAAAGGACCAATAATAGCTTGAGGTTTTTCTGTTTGCAAATAAGTTGCCTAAATTGTCTAAAAAAAACTCCATACACTGAAGATGGTTATTTTACTACTCTTTTAACTCAGGCCTCACCCTGCAAGCCCCAAGGTGGGAAGCAAGTCCATCCTAGAATCCCAATTATAGAAGTGAGGTCAGGATCAGTGCTACCACCAAGGCTTTGGACACCTCCCTGCCCTGACAGAGCCCCGAGCCAGACCTTGGCTATATCCATGTGGATATAACTCCATGTGTCAGAGCCACAAAGGAGTTGCTCACAGAAGCTTAGATACAGTTTTCAGCATAGTTACACACCTTCCTTCAATTTTTAATCACATCCTAAATCTTCAGGGAGGAATGGAAAGACAGTTGGGGGAAAACAAACAAACAAACAAAAACAAAACACAAACAACAAAACAAAACAACCCACACCAAAACAAAAAAAAAAAAACAAACAAAAAAAACCACAACCAACCAACAAACAAAAAAAAAAAAAAAAAACCAAAAAAAACAAACAAAAAACCAAACAAACAGTGAGAAGAGCACTGCATTTTGGTTCTAACTCCAGGGAATGTCAAGTGTTGAACCACAACTTGCAGTAAGCACCTAAATCCTGCTTTTCAGACAAGACTGCCAAACTACAAGGTCATTCAGTTTGTTGTGCTGAGACAATGAATATTCAAGTTTCCAAAGAGAGTAAAAATCTTCAGAAGGCAAAATTAAGAAAACTTCTCCAGGTATTTTCTAATCTCTGAGGACCAGACTTGAGTGGAGGTGAATACTCTGAGTACTTGGATTTTGAAGAGCAGAGGAACTTGGCAAAGGCACCAAATACTGTCTCAGCCCAGATATGCCCCTGATCGACCCAGCAAGCCCAGAGGAGGCAGGAGAAAAGCACCCTGACAAGCAGCACTTGGCTCCCAGAGGCCACACACTGTAGGAACCTCTCCAAAGGCCAAGAAGGAAGGGTTTGAAAACACAAGAATTTTACCAGCATGTTTAACATCAGCAGTTCATTCAGGGTCAAGCAGCAACTGGCTACAACTTCGAATATGATAGACACGATTACAGAAATCTCTGGAGCTTCAAGTGCCCACTGGAAGGTTTCGGCAGGACCTTTGCCTTCTGTGGGTCTACCCTTAAAGAGTCAAGGTTTTATATGCCAAAATCTGTAGAACTAGCTCTTCTGCTCACATTGCCTGTGTGATTAAGTGCCTTGCTGAATCAAGACAGCTAAATTTATTACTGAGACACGTTAAAGAAGGGTGATGACTTGGCAGCCACATGAGTACAGTACTAATGGGTCCAGAAAATATGCAAAACTCATATGAAGTAACTCGCCTCTATTCCATGGTCTGTGGTCCTTAAACCTTCTCTCCAAATCCCCACAGTGCTGAAAAGGCTTCCAGCTATAGCATTCTCTAAGAGATTACATGAGGTCCAGGCAGCACATCCCCACCCAGTCTGCATTAGAAGCACAGCTATAAAATACCAGTTTAACTGTACTGTGCCTTATAAGTGCAGTTAATGCTTTTCTGCAAGAATTAGCAACCAGCTATCGCTTGGTGTACCCATCTCTGCTTCCACTTCCATCACAAAACCACATTTCTTAATGTCAGTTTCATATATTACTAAGACATATAAGAGGGAGAAATTATTAAAGACTTGAAAAATCAATTTAAGCATTTTAACTTTGAGATCAGACACTTCAGCTATTGTAATGTGGGTAACACAAGATGCTACTAAGAGGTCTCCATAGAGTGAATTAGAGCAAGTAGTTTCTTTGTTCAGCTCAAATACTCTTGGAAGATGGTTTTTGTATTATAGTACTTAGCATTAATACTTCAGTAACAAAAGTTGGGAACACAGGAAAAACTGTGGTGAAGTACATAAATCAAGATTTGATCCTGGGTTTATTGTAATAAACTTTCTTTAACATCGTGTTTCACCGCAGATTTTTTTTTTTTACTAATGAAGTATTTCATTTAATTTCCCCTATGGTGTTTAGGAGGTTGGGGGGTTACTATTAAATATTGCATTTGATGTACTGCATTCAGCTCTGGGGCCCCCAACATAAGGACATGGACCTGCTGGAGCAGGGCCAGAGGAGGCAATAAAAATGTTTTGAGGGCTGGAACCCCTCTGCAGAGAGATTTCAGGTTGCTTAGCCTGAAGAAGAGAAGGCTCCAGGGAGAACTTAGGCAGCCTTTCAGTACCTGAGAGGACGCTGCAGGAAAGTGGCAGAGGGACTTTTTACAAGGATGTGTAGAGATAGGACAAGAGGTAATGGCTTTATACTAGAAGGGAGATTTAAATTAGATACAAAGAATAAATTATTTCTTGTAGAGGGTGGGGAGATCCTGGCCCAGGTTGCCCAGAGAGGTGTTAAATGCCCCATCCCTGGAACCCTTCCAGGTCAGGTTGGACAGGGCTCCGAGGAACCTGCTCAGTGCAGGGGGGTTGGACTACGTGACCTTGAAAGGTCTCTTCCAACCCAAACCATTCCATGATCCTAGATGCAGGCACTGCAGAGAAGAGAATTGGTTTTATATATCGTGTTGTGGGTCTTTTTTTTTTTTTTCCTCCAAACATTCAGAGGTTCATTTAGTGTCTTCCATTCTGTAGAGATTCAGATACTTGTATTTTAAAAGCAGGGTCAATGCTGTAATACAGAAAACAATCTATATTTCAATATATGCAGTCGGTGAGCTTGACATAAAAGATAAGAAACAGATGTAGGGCCAGATGAAGAAATGTTTCTATTGTGAAGTTTAAGGGGCGATTTGGCAGAAAAATAATTGAAGTCAATATGCAGAAAGAAAATCTGTCAGCAAATTGCAATGCTTGACTGAAACACAGATCTATTTTTTTTTAAAAAAATTAGATGTAGGCTATATGTAGTCTACCAGTTTAAATGGATTACTACCACATTCAAATTCATCTACTTTACTTCAACCAAATTATTCATCCCGAATACAAAAAAAACCAACCAAACAAACCCAAACAAACAAAAAAACCCACACACAAACACCAAAAAAAACCCCCCACAACACTCATTGAAGCTGAACAATAGATCTCTTTAAACTTTCATTTATCGAGCTGCTGGGCCAGGGCAGTCCTGCAGGCTCACCAGCAGGATCACTGTGCTGGGACCAGCCCTTGAAGAACCCCTTTCCACAGAATTTAACAGACACTCAGGAGATGCATCCTCAAAATTGTGCCCAAGAACAGGGGTCCAAAGAATTTTCAACCCAGGAAGCTTTGCGATATCCATAATATTGCCTAGCAATTTTATAAAGATTCTAATATGAGAAGATTATTCTAAGTTTTAATGAAGAATGTGTGATTAAGAGGCTGCTGCCTCCACCCATCCCAGCCAGTGATACGTACAGTTCTAAAAAGCCAAAACCTGACATTAATAGTCACCAGAAGGCAAATATGGAAAGCTAAATACTGCTTTGAGTATTTCTTCATCCAGACCAAAGGATTTATAATTATTTTTTTTTTCACTATCATCTTATCCTCTTATTATTGTTTACACTTTTGCTGGAACTCCTGGAATATTCGAAGACAAGAAAATCCAAGTGATCTAACACCAGCCAGCAACTAAGCCCCACCCAGCCGCTCATTCATTCCCCTCTCAGTAGGGCAGGGAAGGGAATCAGAAGGGTAAAAGTGAGAAAAATTGTGTGTTGAAATAAAGATGGTTTAGTAGGTAAAGCAAAAGCTGCACACACAAGCAAAGCAAAACAGGGAATTCATTTACCACTTGCCACAGGCATCGAGGGTTCAGCCATCCCTAGGCAAGCTGGGCTCCATCACACCCAACAACGACTTGGGAACACAAACACCAGTACTCCCCACATCCTCCCTTTCGTCCTTCCAGCTTTATATGCTGAGCATGACATCACATGGTCTGGAATATCCCTGTGGTTAGTTGGGGTCAGCTGTCTCAGCTGTGTCCCCCTCCCAGCTTCTTATGTACCCCCAGATGGGTTGAGGAGCAGAAGGGGCCTTGACCATGTGAGCCCGACTCAGCAGCAACTAATTCACACCAGCATCATCAACAGTGTTCCCAAGCACAAATCCAAAGCACTATGAGAAAAATTAACTCTACCCCACACCATATTAACAGAATCAGAAAACTTCATAAAGAACAGCCCTTATTCACCATTCATCATGGTACCGTCTAACTACTTTCTAGGAAATTGGAACACTTTTTTGTCTTGAACATTTTTATTATTTCATCACATTTCTCTATACTTAATTCCCAGGTCTGTTTTAATAATCCCATTATAAAATCTCTAAAGGAAACCAAATATTGTCTCTTCAAATGTTCTTGCAGCAGGAGCACTGGGTTTGCTGCATGTGACATTATAGATAGAACAGACTAATTTTAATTACTTTATTTCTTTAGGCCTAATTCTATTTACACAGGACTGGGCAAGGAACAACAAATCCTCCTCTACACATGATTTTATCCATTCACTGCTCCTGTAATAAATGAAGCAGTGCAGAGGAAAAAACAGTGATTTTTCTGGACTCACAGGCACTCTAACTGAAGTTCTTAGGACTTCAAAAATAAACACAGATATGAGAAAGAAGGAAGCCTCCTTCCTTTACCTGCAGAAAGTGGCTTTATGAAGGAATTTAAGCCAGATCTGATGGATGAAAAAGCATTTGAACACAGTGCAAGAGCATGAAAAACTGCAATTTTGATTTGAACTTATTATGACTACAGCAGGGTGGTGGTGAATACACCAAAGAATTAAGTCCAGGAATGAACATCCACCATTACTGGTGGATAAACAACATCCAGAAAGTAGACACAAATAAGCATGGGATATCTTGATTCAGTGACAGTTCTGCAGAAATTAAGAACAAGTCAGGAAAAGCTGACTGTGATGTAAAAAAGGACATATTTTTAGAAGGATATGTGCCTTTAACTCCACTAATCTATTTTTAATTGCATATTAAGTTTACCTTACAATATAATGTATGGGAAGAAAAAAAGAAAAAAACCAAAACAAAAACCAACCAACCAAACAAAAAAAAACCACACACAAAAACCACCACACATACCTTGCCCATGATATTTAAGCTTTTTCTTCTACACTCATGAGCTTGACTATAGAATCATGTAGATTAGAAAGAGTCCAAACATTAACCCTATTCTACCATGTCCACCACCAAGCCATATCCTCAAGCACCACATCTATATGGCTTTTAAACACTTCCAGGGATGGAGACTCAACCACCTCCCTAGCTTTAAGTAGCCCATTTAAATACCTCTTGTTTAATAAACAAATGAGACGAAATATTGTAAATCAAATTTGGTTCTTTCAAATTAATAGTTTTTCTTCCCTTCTCCTTGAAAACAGGAGTTCACCCTGGCTGATTCACATATATTGCCTTTTTTTTTTTTTTTTTTTGTAATATCAGTTTGAATTCTCAATCACTCCCTGTGGCTTGAGGCAATTTCAAACAAGCTCACAGACTTTTAACACAATTCTAATTAGCTTTGTTCTTGTGAGCGGTGAACTTGTTTCAGTCCCATTATATACATGTTAATTGTTATCTTAACAAAGAATAATGAATTTGCAAAAGTAATGGTTATTTGACATCTACTGAAAACACCCTTTAATCCTTACTCTGGTCTAAAACTAATTAAAATGGGTTGGGTTTGGACTTATACTTCATTAGCATTCCTACGTTACATTTATATTTATATATTGTTACTTATCTGTACAGCATTGTTTTCCACGTAATCACCCCTATAATAAACTGCCTGGGTCTTTAGGAGGAAAAAGTCTAAAGATGTTGACAACTTCAGAAATTTCAAAGTGAGCTTCATATAAACAAAGACCCTCAAGCCCTATACTCCACGAGGGTCATTCATGAGGCATCACCGCAGGAAAATGCAACTTGATGAACTGTACCAGAACTACTCCCTTTCCCACAAGTCAACTGCTCCTCTACACATGGTTTTACTGGTAAATATCGAAACATTACTGAGACAGCTATTTGAGGAACAATTATTCAAAAGTGATTTTTGCTCAGCCCCAAGGAGTCATAGTATAATCAACCATTAGAAAACCAACACAAGATTGCAGTACTTGGGAAGACACAGCAACTAGAACTGAATTATTGTAAATTCTTTGGGATTTTATTGTATCCAAGAAGACAATACAAAAGGCAGTAAGCCAAACATCTCAATATTTGATACCCATTTCAATAGCTGTGGTGATCACACAGTAGAAATGTATACTTCAAGTGAAGAGAATAAAATCCAAAATAATACAATAGCTGAAGAGTTCAGAACCAACCCTGACTTACTAATAGCTCCTTTTTCTATAGTTAGTCAAGTCACAGGAAGCCCAGAAAGAACAATTGTATTTGCCTGAGTCAATTTGAGTGAACCTGACCTGATTTAAGCACACAAAAAAAGGAACAACAATTGGATTTCTGATGCTCACATTTTCTTGGAAGTAATTCTTCTTTCTACTTTAATTCACTGCAGAGCCTTTGGTCTCAATACAGCCAATAAACTATGGTTTTCACATTGACTATTCATGAAAGTAACATAATACAAAAACTAATATTGTGTTCATTTACCTTACATTTATCTTTAAAAGACTGGAAAATTATCACTTACCCACTGATTGCGTACAAATGAAAATGTTTGGTTACATGACTGAAACAGCCTAACAAGGCACAAAGAAATATGTTACCAGTCTTGAGTAACTCACCACAAAATAAGGTGGAATGGTTGGCTGAAGACACTGAATTTGAGTTAATAAAGTTACAGAGCAGCTAAAACATCACACCTCCGCAGACAGAAATAAAGGTGTAGAATATTTAATTAGCAACTATGTTAATAAAGCTTCTTTGGTATTATTAATCCTGCATCAGATGACAATCCTGCAGCAGAAGTTAAACTTCCATAATTCAGACAATTGCTTTCCATTAGCAAGTTCTGACAAGAAGTTTATCCCCCTCTTCCTCCAGCTCTCAATCATAGAAGCTAAGGAGAAACTCTAAAACATGCTCAGAACCAAAAAAATTATATGGCAGTATATTAAAAATAATTTTGATGTCAAAAGATACCAAACAAGCTTATCTTAGTTCAATAAGCAAGATCAAGGAAAAAAGAGAAAGCAATTAATTTTGACTGTTAATCTTCCTTGGTTTTGACTAAGATCCCTCAATATTCACTTAAATGTTTCTGATGTGGGATGGGGAGGCACTTTCTATAACTATCCAGTTCTTCTCTGCTTTATCTCAACTGATCAAACAACACCAAGATTCCTCTTCACGTTCAGATGCCATAAATTCCTGAAGAGTAAAAGTTGCAGAGAAAATTCTCCTCCAACTTCTAGAAAGGTTTGGGGGGTGGGGAGGAGGAGAAGAGAATGAATTTGATGTATTTTTCTTCAATAGGATGCAAGAATGAGGGAACATAAAGCAGAAAGTGGTTTGTTGTCTATGAAGCCTTCTCCTAGTTAACATAAGGTATGAGTACCCAATAAAGCCCTGCACATGAGCTACCTCGATGGCATGTAGCCTCCAGCATATCCTACTCTCATATCCCATTCAAAAATAAAAAAGTTTACCTTTCAGCTCAATTAGCAGAATCCCACATTTGCATCAGACTCAAAACCGTTCTGAAGGCTAAAGAAAGAAAATTTATAAATGCACATTTGTATCCAAGAACCTCACCCACAGACCAAAAAAGGGAAAGTCAGCATAAACAGCTCTTACCAACAGCCATAGAGGTTTGAAGAGCTTGTTAATAGATTTTTAGTATGTTTGACACTGCCTGCTTAAGGCACAAGTAGATAGGCTGAGACTGTACAAAAAAAAAAAAAAAACTTCTATAACCTGTTTCTCCTAAAGAATTATTGCAAGAAAGAAAACTGCATAGGTGCCTTCCTGTTAGCACAAAAATACCACCACGCTGGAGGGTTTGAAAAGTGAAGAAAAAATATTTAGGCTGACTCAATAGAAAGAAACTATTAACAACAAAAGCCCAAACACTAAAAACATTCACACACAAAACAAACAAACAACAACAAACAGGAAAAAAACAAAGCAAAAAACCCCAAGCAAACAAAACACAAAAAAACCCAACACACCACCATATACTAATTGAGCTTTTCAAAATTAAGGCAAGAGCAAAGCAAGCAAGATTTTTCTTTTTTTAAAGCTGTATCCCCCACTGAGCCACCTTGGTGGTAAAACATCTTTATGCATTTTATATTCCAATTAGTGCATTAATCTTATTCACATTTAAAAGAGTTTCCTTGTTCCATTTTGGAATTAGGAATTGCATAGGAATGGGGGAGAATGTAACTATATTCACAGGCATTGCAAAAAAAGATGCAAACACCTTCAGTATTCTTCCAGCAGGATCAACCATCTTCTGAAGTTACAATTGTTTTGCTATATAGTAATATATACTTTACTATATAGTCATGAATAGAGTGGGAAAAAAAACCTGGTTCAACATTCATTATGAATAGAACTGGGGAAAGCCCTGCTTTTATTGGTTTGCCTTAATTCTACTTTCTCCCTTCAAAGTGATTCTTTCAAGAGACAGATTCTCAGCTCAAGATTCACAGGCTACTAGGAACTTAAAGACAACTAAGAGATGTTAAAAGATGCATTAACTTAATGCTAGCTGCCAAGTCTGGAGGACATTTTGGAACATAATCCTAACATGTGTATGGTTGGGAGCCAGCGGAATATGATGATAAACGCTGATATGTGGCACTGTGCATCCACCTACTTACCCTAATGAAAATTTTTCCATCTGACAAGATCATAGAGGTGTTAGCTGGAAATGTCTCTGGAGACCGCCCAGCACAGTATCCTGGCAGAACCAGTGCCATCACCAAGACAGGAGATGTTCAAAAGGGGCTTCCTTCAGCCAAGGTTTAAAGCTTCCCCATAGAAAACCTACCCAGCTCCCTCAGCCTCACAGGTCATGTGCCTCAGGCCCATCATGGCCAACTTCAGGGCCTTAAACGCTGACAGCATTTTCTCACCAACCACCCTGGTCTGGAGGTCCCAAAGAGGGGACAGCTTCAGACAGTTTGAGAATTCAGTTGGGGTTTGGATTCTGCCTTTCAGTACTGAAGGCAATAACCAAGGTGTAAGGTATTTTGTAATAGGGAGATTGATTTGGAACAGACTTGAGGACAGGAATAAATTAAAATAACCATGTAACGCAACCAGACACTCTTAACACTTGACAGGAAATTAGACCATAGTAATTTTAAGGATGTTTTCCTCTTAACTTTGTCTCCCTGCACAGTTACTTTACAGTCCTTGCATCTAAAATATCCTTTCCACCTCTTAGCCAGTATAAACACACACATTCTTGATTCCTACAGGGAACACAGATCTTAGATTTCTATTTCTATAGTCAGTAAAAAAGCTCTAGTATTCAAATTTACTTCAACTCTTGTCTGAGATAATCAAAAGTAAATCACTTCCTCTCAGATTTTCAGCATTTTAAGGATCTTAACCAAAGAAGCGGGAGGAAATCCATTATAACCCTCTCAGCAACTGGAAAGAGGCAATCCTCATGACTGCTGAGCAATCTGATAATAATTTACGATAAATTCCTCCTCCTCCTATCTGCATATTATCTGAACACAAATAGAAAGGACAGTCAAACAAACATGTAGCATTTTTGCCATGTCCTTACAAGGCCAACAAATTCCAGGTGAGAAACTACATTGTAGTGTAGTTTGAGGCAGCTTTGATGGGAGTTTCTGGATAGAACAGCACGGGTCAGTTCTGAACAGAAGTGTGCCTAGACTGGGATCCCACCACTGGGAATATCCACAAGCTCTTTCTCTATAAAGATCTTTATGAATGCACATTTATTATATTAGAAGAATACATTTGGATATGGCTTCAAATGAAAATCAGAGAGTTTTGC
Source organism: Megaceryle maxima (assembly GCA_024605025.1). Classification (NCBI taxonomy): domain Eukaryota; kingdom Metazoa; phylum Chordata; class Aves; order Coraciiformes; family Cerylidae; genus Megaceryle; species Megaceryle maxima. The sequence continues at coordinate 89,094 of JANHGN010001883.1, forward strand.
AGCATTTTCCCAGATGGGTGATTAAAAGTAAACCTCTAGCGTTTCGAAATCTTAGCACAACAGTCAAACAACTTTTCAATTAAAAAAAATGGTACCTGGTTTCTTTTGGGACTTAACAGCTGAGGTGATTTGTCAGCTGTAAAGCATGATGATAAAACACTGTGATCACACAGGTCTTCATAACACCATTTTCAAAGTACTCTTTGGAGTGTACTTTGATCAAAATGTTTACAAAGCACCAGCTTCACACCAAGTTCACAAATATCCATCTTTATTAGGGCTCTTTATCAACACTGAAGTATTAGGGTATATTCCTAAGGAGTTGCTCTTCTAATCCAGATATTAAATAGCTATGTTTTTTTTCTCCATTGCTCTCAAAAAAAAAGTTTTCCTTAAACCTGAAAAATAACACAAAAATACAATCCTAAGGAAAGCCTGAAATAATGAACAGAGCCAGAAAAAAGGTTGCTGAGAAAGCATGCATAACTCGTGTATTTTTAGTGAAAAAATACAAGGAAAAGAATAATACATAATGCTTGGGAAGCCGAGAACATACAGAACATGATTTAGTGTAACTGTAGTAAACTGTTGCAGCAAATATTGATGAGACTTAGAGTTCTCAGTCTTCACAACTCTGCTTTTGAATACTCAACTTTAATAACTAGAATAACTAAGGTTTGAAGACAAAAAAGAAAGAAAAAAAGCACCTTTAAAAAAAAACCCCAGTCATTTTAATTTAACTATGATTCAGCTGAAAGACGTGAAAATATGCACAGCAGAGCACATCAGCTAGCTAAGAGAAAATAACCAGGAATACAAACAATGAGTCAGAATGAGAGACTTGATGACAAACCCCTTGCTGCTCTTCTCATGTTGTACCAGCAAGGACTGATACAAAACCTGACCAAAGAGAAAGCTTTACAAGGTGATTGCACTGGAGATTATTATTTTCTGATTCCAGTGGCCATTACAGAACCATTCATGCCACACATCAATGTTCTACAATTCATTTTATGAAGTGCCAAGAAAAGAAGGCAAGCAGAAGTTTGTTTCAACATAGAAACACATTGTTCAGAAAACAAACCAAAAACTACATACCCTCATGCATCACTTCTCTTCATTCAGCAGGTATTTCAGATTTTATTGTCCTTTCTCATTGACCAGATTGATTTTAGCCAAGTCCCATATATGTAAAATGAGGGCAGGAAGATTTTATTTTAGAAGTTGCACATCCATTCCGTATTTCAGATTGTATTTTATGTACACGTATAAATTTTGGCAGCAGAGCAGCAAGATAAATACTCATCACTCTCCTTACTCTTTCTACTTGCCTACTACAAATCGCTCCTTTACACCCTCATTGCAGGCTTAGGTTGACAGCCTTCTCTCCTCAGCTCATGCTGATTTAATATACCTGCAGCATCTCTCCTCCCCATCTCTCCTGAAATCTTTTCTCACTCCTTAACAGCCTCCAGCTTTCCTATCTACTTGCACTAGTTATTTAATTATAATTGCATCCCCTTTGCAATGCATTTGGGATACGCATTGTAGTAAGTACTATACAAAGAAAATTGTGCCACTAGAAGAGGAAAAGAGCTTAATAGATTTGCATGCTACTGAGATGAAGCCAGTAAAGGAGTATTTTTATCTGTAAGTATTATACATTAACAAAAAGAAGTATTTTTAACGTCTGCATTCCCCAGTCTGTACTGAGAGGATCTGCTCTCTGATAAAGAAATATAAAAATTACTTCTCACAGTTCAAATTTGCTTAGTTAGATTAAGTTACACTTTAACAGATTACAGATTTCTCGTACCTTGCTTTGAGTCCAGATCTCAGTACATAATACGCTACCAAGAGAGTTTATTAGGGGATGAAAAAACAAACCTTACAGACTCCACACAGACATCCCCCCCGCCCCCAAAACCACCTCATTGCCAAGGTCACCATTGACTCACACACGTGCCACATTTCTCCCAGGTATCAGAATATATTTCAGAGATTGCAAAACAAAGATGTGTTACTGAAACAAGAGACAGAAGCAATTTCACAGCAACAATAAGACCCTTTTGTTATTTTACTTGAACAGTATAATAATTTTTAAAGCAGCAGAAGGAAAAAGGGGGAGAAGAGCCCAAGTGACATTGAAAACTGGGTAAAATATACATGGAATATTTCATGCTACCTCATAACTAAGTCATATCACATAACTTCAATGTCAGGCTCAGCAGATCACCTGATGACAGATGAGGTATTCTAGGTGCCTGGAGGAAAGGAACTCAAATGGTATACTCATCATTGGAAAACAGCTATACATCATAAGATACTACTATCAGAGTGCAAACATACTGCTCACATAGGTCTGACAGGACAAACTGGCCATTTCAGATTCTGATTCTTCAAATGATTCAAAGCTGAAAAGCTTTAACTTTTATACTAAGTTTCTTTTAACCTACATAAGTTCGATAGGTTTAACTACAACCTAATGCTAGTTTTCAGGAATATTAAACAATGTAACTTTAAAAAATTATTTTTATTGTGATTTTAGATTGTTTAGAATCAGTGTTTTAGATACTGCACCTCAATTTATTTAACTAGACATTTTTGTGCTTCTCTACATCACAAATGCCTGTGTGGTCATAAAGGTGTCAAAGACAGGAAGGAAAAATTACGTGCAACTGCCCAATCATATTTTAAGAAAAGAAAACAAAACAAACCACAATACCACACACTCACAAAAAAAGGAACTGCTTACAAGCAAACTCACGCAGACATAACAGTTCTTCTGTGAATAAAGACAAGTATGACGGAACAAAGCAAACTGGGGAGTTTTTGTCTCCAATTTTTGCCAAAGTTTGAACTTCTTCTGGACACAGATCTAACTGACACTTAGCTGACAAAGCTTGGGCATCATGACATGCTTTTGTCTACCTGGTACCTTTCCAGAAAGCAAATGCAAAAATTCTTTGCAAATTTGCAAATTCTTTTGCAAATCAAGTTCACAAGAACAAGATTGGACTTTAAGAAATCTATTCATGGCTTCCCACCAACAATAAGCCATTTTCCCCACAATAATGCTATTTTAATTTTGTGACCTTTTTCTCCCAAATGTGCATAGGCTGCCATAAAGAATCTTGCCCTTTTAATAAACACATTATGAAAGAGTAGGAGATATTAAAAGTAGAAATAATTTCAGAACTGAAGATTTAAGAGGTTAATAGGACTATTTTTTTCCCAATTTAAACTGATTCAAAACCTTTTAAATAATTGCCATTACACCACACAGAGAACAGTCCATCACCAGTTGGAAAGCAGCATCCCTGCTGCTTTCCGTCACGCTTCTCAAGCATTACATCAAGAAAGAAAAAAGACAGTTTATATGGAAAAAATACAGAAACATAATCCTCTCTTCACTACATAGAATACCAACCACCTTCAGAAAGCTGTATTATGCTTCCAACAATTTAAACTTCTATATTTAACTATTTTCAAGGAAAATAGAAATTAATTTTAAATATAGTACTAAAGATCTTATTTGCCTAATTGTAAGACTGAGCTGCAGGTTATGGTCTCTCACATGTCAGAGCTACTGGTATGAACTGGTGATGTAACTCAAGACAGCTCTCACTGAAATGCTGTTACACAGAGGTGAAACTTCTGTGCAGAGCTGGATAAAACATATACAGACTCTAGAGGGAGTTCTAACTTTGCCATATTTTTTCCCCTTACAAGAGTTTTGTCAGTAGTTCAGGACAAAATAAACAACAACAAAGGCAAACCCCACACACATGATGTTTCTTCTGCATGTCTGCTTTACCCTCTTCTCCTCTGCTACTGGGCAGAGTGGGAACTGCCTGGCACAATCAAAGATCCATGTTCTGCTCGTACTAACATATATTTCAGTTTTCTTTCTCACCAGAGCGTGATGTGTAGAAACTCTTAATTTAGCTGTTCTCAGGTGACTGTGGTGGACCTCAGTGTGCACTCTTCACACAGTTCTGATTGAACTTTAAAAGCTCACAAATACAAAAAACTGACCACTGGATATAAAGACAACCAAAAAAAAAAATTAAAAGAAAATACACATTTCCAATGTTTTTTTATATTGATGGTAAGCTTAAGCAATCTAATAGTGCAGTATTTCAGTATTTCTCTGCTTTGAGGCACAGCACCATGTCAGCTCATCCTAACCAAAGAAATCCATAACAAGTGGAATAAAGGCTGGTAATCCTTTACTACTGTGTCTTCCCATTAATCTAACCTCTACTTTCACTTTTTTATTAATTACTCTTTCAAAAACAGAATCAAACTTTCCCTTTCCCTTCCGAGTAAAGATAACAATTTATAGTGACAAACAAAACACATTCCTCAGGAAAGTCTTCTACCAGTCCAAACATTCATTAACACTAAAACAAACAAACAAACAAACAAACAAACAAAAAAAAACACACACACACAAAAATATAAAAAAATAAAAATAAAAAAAACCAACACACAAAAAAACCAAAAACAAACCACCACACACAAAAACACAACACACAACCAACCAAACCCCACACCAATAACACCACCACAAAAAACCCCCAAACAACCAAACCACCTCAGATAACTCCTAACATCCATATGTTCACTTCTAACTTCCATATGGCACCACAGACAAAACAGGTACACTTAAGCCAGCTGCCTACCTCTCACTTCTACAGTGGTTTACGTTGTTACAATGTCATCAGAATCTACAAAAAAACCATTTATATATAAAAGCTATGAAACACAGCTGCCCCCAGCAACTCAGTGTTTTCATTTTAATTCAAGGAGTACAAACAGTCAAGAACTAGACACTGAAGCACGGAGGGGAAAAAAATAAAATAGTAAACTGCATTTAAAGTGATTTTTGAAGGAGCGAAAAAAAGCATAAGAAGCTAGATACTCTTGATTTTTCAAGTGCTCTTTCATCCTGTTTCCAAAACTTGACTCTATTTCAAGTCTGTATTGCAGGACGCAACTATGCTGAACTTTGGAGATCTTTTCAGGCATCAGAAACACTCTGTCAGCATTCGCCTGCTGAACCCACTGCAAGTACAGATGTCTTCTCTTCTATTTTTCTGCTCCACTTTGTGGAGAGATGGATAATCAGAAAAAGACCTGCAATACAACCTTCAGAAGCATTTCTGGGGCGATTTTCCCCTGAAGTAATAATATGACAGGCAGCACAGAAGCATGGAGGAGCACCAGCAGTCCTATCTTTTGACTCTTTCCGTGTTTCCAAACCATATCCTCAGCATCCAGAAGTGAAGCATTTCTACAAAGTACATTTCTTTCTCCTCAATACTGATTTAAAACCTTTTTTCTTAATAGGTTATTAAGAGCAAGGGGGGAGAAACACACAAAAAAATCACTTGTCAAAAAGAATCAATGGAATAATAGACTGCCTAAAAACACGTACTCCCTAAAGGCTGCCACTCTTGGACAAAGATGCTTGCACTTAAGTGAGCCACATGAAGTAAACTGCCTATTTGTGTAAATATGCCTAATAACTACTTATAAACTTGATGGCTGCTCACAAGCTGAAACATTTAGTCCTAACTCAAGCTCACAAGCTTTTTATGAGTGCTGGCACAGACGGTGACAGTAGGAGTTTCCAGGGTACTGCAATGCTGAAAATCAGTGCTCTAGAGAGGAGAATGCAGCCTTTGCTAACAGTAGTTCAGATTAGTAATCCATCAGTAAAACTAATTCACAGAATTTACTAGGACTTTATTATTGGAGAGAAAGGCAGCTTTCCTGCTAAGAGTTCCATTTTATAAGACTGATTACATCATTAGCTTTAATTTCCAGTTGATTTTTACAAAACATTTTGAAGTAAATTACACTTGCACTTACATTATTTTGCAGTTATAAGACAGTGCATTTTTTAGTGACCATTGATCCACTTTGTAGAGTTTATCATTTGTTACGAGATACTGATGGCTGTTTAATACATCCTAAACATAACCTTGAGACAACAGGAGCTCAAAGCATTTCATAATTATATTCCTCAGTGGGAAGCAAGTTGCACAGTTGACACATTGTAGTGGTAAACACCCCCCTGCCCTGGGTCACTCTGCAAAGAGGCTAAAGACCAAACTGTTTTTCCATTCAAAATAAACAAAAATACTTCATGTACTTTAGACTGTTAAATATTGAACACTTCAATTGTGTTTCACTGTAAAGCACTCCAAGACTTTCTGAAGAGAACTCCGTAATTTCCTCCCCACTTTTAAAAGCATACAAGGGAGAAAGGGAAGTATAGAAGTACAGCTGAAGTAGAGACACAATAAGAAATTCTCAGCTTCCTAAAGACACCCATGACTTATAATCACATCATCACTACCATCCAGCATCATTAAAACAGTGTAAATAATTCAGCCTGTCAGTAGATCAGACCAGAAGGATATGCTTTATCATCACCTCCCAGCAACAGCCTTCCTGAAAACCCCTGTCAGTTAAATAGCTCCAAGTGATTTCAGGAAACAGTGACCCTTCAAGATGCATTAAACCTTTACTATAAAAGCCAACCAGCCGCTCGTCATGCAGATCTACTGAGGTGCTTACAAAGGTTTCATGAATAAATGGATAGCTGTGGCTCAGACACCATAAAGGACAAAGCTCACCAGCTCCCTTCAGCTGGGAAGCAACAGAGAGAAATACTTTGACCTGCATATGCATGGACAATCATAAATCACTAAGATTGCCTCTGAGCTGCTCTTCTAAGCCTGCACTCAAGCAGTAGTTCATAGCCTGTCTCTTGGAGAAGAGCACACAAATATTTCTAAGCCTAAGAAAGGCCCTGTAGAAGCCAAGCAGATTTATAGACAGAGGAGACAGTTGTCAGTGGAAAAGTTGCTTACTCATTAGTCTGCCTCCATACATGACAGGAAAAAAAAAAAGCCACCAAAAAAACCCCAAACAAACAAAACCAACCCAACAACAAAACAAAACAAACAGCACACACACACACAAAAAAAAACAAAACCAAAAAAAACCACACAAAACAACCCCCCCAAAAAAAACAACAAACCACCACACACGACAAACCACGACAAAGTCTTAACAGCAGTGGTTAGGATTAAAGCTAACCTCCAAATCCTCTTAGCCTCTAAAACCCATACTTTTGTTTTTAAGGTGTCCTATTTCCCCTTCTTTACTGTTGTTCAAATCAGCATTGCAGCACTGCAAAAGCCATCTATGCAGATGACAGTGGATCTATATGATGGAAGCCATCTATGAGGATCTGGGGAGAGGTCAGAAACATTCCTTTCAGGCTGCTAAACCTACTCCAAGAGAAGAGGATTTCTTCCCTAGTTTTCTGCTCTATACTGTGGTGAAATTGAGATAATAGATTAGGTGCATGTACCCATGAAGGAGCTGTTAAATCTAGTATTCACCCATTTCCAATAGCAGAGATCCCAAAAGCTTTATAAAGGTGGAAATTCTCAGGGAAGGGAGATGCTAAAAAAACCCAAAGCCTAAACAACAGATCATCAGCTGAGAGTCTAAGCAAGTAGGCTTGGAGGGGAAGCCTGAGGGCTCTGGAAACTTTCTTTTTAAGAGATTCAAATAAAACAATACAATGAGAAATAATCAAGGAGCTGAACTGGCTGTTCAAAGGACAGGAGTAACTCAAGAAGAGTCAAGGGGAGAAAGGAGTCATTTCCACCTCTTCCATAAGACTACAGGAAACATTCAGAAACTGTGAGAGGAAGAGGATGCAAACTGTCATCTCCAGCTCCATCTGCTGCTTTACCAGATAGGACAAAGCACTCAGCTGAAATTTCTCAAAAACCCAGGAAATGGAAAAGAAATCCAGGCCTCCATCCTGAGGAAGACACTTTCTTGGCATATCTGAAAGGCTACACAAACCCTTAGTTTTGTGCAAATGTGCAGAAGTTACAATAAATTTAAAAAAAACCCCAAAAACAAAAAACCAAACTATTTCAAAATAAACACACGAAGAAAATGGCAAAGTACCAGATCCTGAGTTAAGGACAAAGACTAAACTCAAATCACCCCGAGTCCAGCCAAAGGAGCAGTACCACACCAAGGAGCACCTCCATACATTCGCACATTATGTAGCTTAAAATATTTATTATGCAGAATGATAATAACTTCATCCTCCCATTGATTACCTCTCTTGGGCAGTTAAATATTAACATGAGGTTGGTCTTCCTAGCTCATTTAGTAAGCCAGAGCTAATTTAAACGAGCATATCCTTTAGGAGTAATCCATGTGAATAACGATCCTCACTTGTTTTCCTACAGTAGCTGTGACTTCTTCAGGCTTCTACGGTACTTTAGGATTTCTAAAAGAGGCACTATGCAAATTACCCTGCTCAGTACCAGTGTACGCTGAAGCAGGGACCTCGTGTTCCTCTGGTTTTTATTGACTTGTTTTGCACCGCTCCAGCAACACGCGAACTCCTAAGCGTAGGAGGCAGGTTCAGACACGACAGATAATGTCTCGTAACATCTTCCTACACAAGCGTCCTACAAGACGTTTTCACTCCGTTTGTCCTTTTCAACAACACGCGGGTTGTTCTTTTTATTTTCCCGATATAAAGAACGGAACGCAGGGTGGTGACGCTAGGGCTGGAATGAGACCATGGAGGGGACTCATCCTTCTTTCAAGGTCACGGTGTATTTGCTTTTTTTTCGCCTTGTTGTACGAACCCTACCGGGATTCAAAAGTCCAACTACCCGATTTCTCAGCAAACCCCCAAAGCACAGAGAAATGGAGCCCCTGCGGGACCCAGCCTCAGCAGCAGCCACCACATCCTCGCGACCCAGGCGAGCCCCACCGGCCAGCGGCCCGCGCAATCCTACCTGGGCTCCTGGGTCGGTTCCCCGCCGCGTCCGCCTGGAGAAGCCGCAGCTGCTCCCGGCCCTCCGAGAACCGCAGCCCTGGGGCGGGGGTTGGTTCAGGGCGGCGGCGGCCGCTAACGAGCTCATTAAGGGCTCATTAGGGGTTGAGCAGGGCCCGCTGGGACGGAGTGGCCCGGGCCTTGCTACCGCTCCTGAGCCCCACGCGCTCCGGCAGCGTCCCTTTCTCCTTTCAGAAGGACTGTCAAGACCTGGCCCAGGCTGCCCAGGGCAGTGGTGGAGTCCCCAACGCTTCAGGGGTTTCAAAGCTGTGTAGATGTGGGGTTGAGGGTCGCAGTTGAGTGGTGACCTGGCAGTGCTGGATTAGCAGTAGGACTTGATGATCTTGAAGGTCTTTTCCAACTAAAACAATTCTAGGATTCTACCCCTGTGAAACCAAACCCTCCAAGAACCAAATGGCAGCTCCATTTTGCTTTATTTTTCCTAACAATATTCCCTTTAAGTATATTACCAGCCAACTTCAGCAACCCCTTTGCTATTGTCACAGTGGCAAAGGCAAGAACTGCCCCCTTACACATCTGCCAGGGTTTATATACTTGCAAATGATAGCAAAGAAAAACCAAGAGGGCAGAACATGTGTTCAGAGGGAAGTTTGTATCCTGACAGAGTCAGGGACAATGCCAAAACCTGTTGAGAACCAGATTTCCCACAGCAGGGAGATGAGCTGGTCCCAGCTCACAGAGGAAGCTAATCAAGGGACAAACAGCAAACTGGGTATTTTGTGTAGTCAGAGATAACAAACCAAAAGTAGAATCATAGACTAGTTTGGGTGGGAAAGACCCTTTCAAGGTCATCTGGTCCAACCCCTCCTTCAGTGAGCAGGGACATCTGCAACTAGAGCAGGTTGCTCAGAGCCCTGTCCACCCTGACCTGGAATGGTTCCAGGTATGGGGCATCAACCACCAATCTGGGCCAGAGTCTCACCACCCTCAGCATCAAAAATGTCTCCCTTCTTTCCAGTCTAGATCTCCCTCTTTTAGTTTAAAACCATCACCCCTTGTACTGTCACAATAGGCCCTGCTGAAAAGTCTGTCCCCATCTTTCTTACAGGCACCCCTTTAAGCACTGAAAGGCTTCAATAAGGTCTCTCCTGAGCCGCCTTTTCTCCAGGCTGAACAAAAAAAGAAGTGGAATCTTTTGGGGGATAATTAATATTCACCCCAGATCCCTTCAAGATCTTTTTTGTTTTGCATCACAGCTGTTCTAGTAAAATATCCTGTGTTTCCTTAGAAATTCCCATTTTTCCCATTATTTTTCCCCAGAGACTCTGTTTCTGGGTGAAAAAATAATAAAATACATGCATATATACTTGCTTTTTTTTCTCACACTCCCATTTGTAATGTCTTACTGGGTGTCTGCCTGTGTAAAAAATATCACTGGACCATTTTATACCATTAGCCATAAAATGTACCAGTAGAGGATTTTCTGTGGGCACTAACAGTCGATGCACTGAATGATGCCATAAAGTCAAACGCTTGGGATGTGCTACCTGCCCAGTGTACATTGCATTACCACTGTGACTTTTTCAAAATGTAGCGACTTTGGACATTATGTAAATGGCTGCTGTTCAGATTTTCATCTTCACTATTACCTAATCATTTATGAGGTGGTGTCTCAGATCTTTTCAGGCTCCTGCTGAGCTTCTGGAAGGGGTTTCTGAACCCTGTAAGCAGCACATTCCTCCAATTGGCTTGGTAGGAGCTTGTGAACTGTGTCCCTGTCTGCTGAAATTATCAGATGTTGAGTCTGCCTTTATGGCTGAGACCTGCTGCAGTGCTACCAAAAACATCAGGACGTGAAGAAGGAAGATGGTTCTCCCAAGAGAAAGCAAAAGTCCCTTGATGATAAATCCAGGACTACAGTCTGCTAAAGAAACCTTAATCTCCAACTCAATATATGTTACAGGTGGTCTTCAAGGATTGATGTTCACTGCCTGATGCAGCACTGTGTAAAAACCATTTGAAAGAGAAAGTTCACTTCAGTTGCATGAGGCTTGTTCAAAGCCTTCTCCCAGCTACAGACATTGCCACTCAAACTGGGATGTTTCTTCTTCCAGTGCCTAGGTCAGGAGGAGGGGTTGTTAGGGCAGACTCTTTTTCACATCACAGTGCATAAATCCTGCATTAGAGGGAGGTTTTTTTGCTTCTAGGCCAGTCAAGGACTGTGAGGCTTCAAAAGTGGTTTCATAAAAACATAGAATTGTTTTGGTTGGAAGATATATTTAAGACCATGAAGTCCACCTGTTAACCCAGCACTGCCCAATCTACCACTAAACCATGTTCCTCAGCACCACCTCCGCAGCTTTGAAACTCCTGCAGGGATGGGGCCTCCACTACTGCCCTGGGCAGTCTGGGCCAGGCCTTGACAACCCTTGCAGGGAAGAAATTGTTCCTCATCTCCAACCTAAATCTCCCCTGGAGCAACTTCAGTTCATTTCCTCTTGTCCTATCACTTGTTCCTTGGGAGGAGAGACCCTATTTTGAGACACCTCCTCTGCCTTGCTCCTCTGAGCAACTTCCAATGAAGAAGCACAAGTGAAGACTGAATTTTGCTTGTGTAACATTTTCATTGTCAGGAATATTCTCTAAAGAACAGGGCTGGGAGGAATGGAAAAAACACAGAATATTCCAGTTTTTCTGCAAGCTATCTGTAATATTGTGACCAAATGATTTCTGCTGCTCATTAGATCCCAAGTAATACGGGAAAGGGTCAGTACCTGACATTTTGGAAGCGCAGCAGCGCTGACCGCTTTATCTTCATAGGGACTTCAGGCAGATTGCTGCACAATTTAGTTACCTTAGTAACATCCAACAGCATGTAGGCTTGCAAATAGTTGTTATGTCACCTTGCCAATCTGCTGCTACTCCTACCAGGGAGGCAGAACAAGCAATCAATTACAGATATATCACTCCAATTCATTATACTTGCATGTATGAAAACTGTTACTTCTCTGTTTATGAAATTAGCTTAATTCCAGTGGGAATCCCTACTTCTTTTGGTGCAAATTCTTTTCGGTGACCAAAAAAAAAAAAAAAATCCTAAAAAGAATGGGCTATTTATTACTTCTGATCCTCATGAAACCACTCTGCATAAATGATATGACATGGCCTCAAAACAATGTTGTCCTGATTTTATTAGTATTACATACATTTAATTTTCATTTGGGAATTAGATAATGAAGCAGCAGTTTTTGAAATGCTGGGAAGTAGTGAACCTTGCATATACAAAGAAGGTAAATGCTCTTTTCGGAGGTATGGATGATGATGAAAAACAAGCCTAATATTTATTGTTATGCAAAAGGAAGCCTGAATGAAGCCTTTTAAAAAATATTTTATCAAAACCAGGTATCGCTCCATTAAAAATATCGTGAAATACATATGGCCTGCAGTAAAGACATATACATGTCTTCTTTATTACCTTCTCAATACCAGAAAGAGACAAGATGCCTAGAATTGTCAGCTGGTGCCTTAAGTCACACGTACAAAGGCGGTACTGTAGGTCTGAGGAGGATTTTGCCATGACCATCAAGAACTTGCTTTGAACCCAGCAGTCTTCCTGCAACCCTTTTCACATTTACCACCATTATAGCGAACACCAAAAAACTGGACATGCTTGTATACCTATTATCCAGCTGAGCAGCCAGTGTATTAGTTTAAAACATTGATGGGACTGATCGCTTGTTAAAATGCCTCATTTGGGGAGGATGTTGGTTTATGTCAGGCCATGGGCTGTTAGGGTGATTTGTGCCAGCTCTCCAGCAGATGACCATGCTGGTGACTGGGGTAATAACACCTTAGATCACCACTCCTCACCAGGTGTGGTGGAGCACATTTGTTCTAGTCCTACTTCTGGTGTCATCTCCTTTTTAAAAGGAAGGTCTATCTTGGAGTGACTGAATTCTCTTCCATGCAATAAATCTCTGTCTTGAAAGTAAACTTGAAAAAAAAATAATAAACCCATGAAACTTTTGTAAAGTTACCTTCTTTCTTTAATTACCAGTTAACAATAAGAAGAACTAAGTGAGATTCTTGACTTCATATTTATATAATAAATTCTGCAGGAAGCAGAATCTCTCTCCTGACACTGCTTTATATGGGAACGGCAGGAAGGTATAAACATACTGTCCTCATCACTCAAAATTCACCCTCCTTCACTTCAGTGCCTTCGCTGTTACTTTTATTTGAAATCATTGTGAGAATTGTATTAGCTCAGCACCAGAGCCGATATGCTTGTTATCTGGACAAGACAGAGAAGAAAGGACAGAGCTCTTGCCCTTTATTTCCTTTGGCTCCCTGGGAGAGAAGATGGCACCATCACCTCCTTTCTTTACCACATCCCTGCTGCATAATTTCTCCCAAGTTTTTAGTATCTGAACTTAAGCTCAAACATAGTTTACCTCCTCAGTAGGAAAGCCAGATTTCTCCAGCAGCATCTTGGGAGGCTTTAAAGGGTTTTCCAGGAACTGTAGTTTAGGGTCCACTCTTAGAAAAAGTGTTTAGTATCCCTTGGTGCACCAGATTAAATGGGTAGATAAATAGCATTTACCACACTGGATGCTAAAACCCTCCTGGAAACCTGACCACAACCACAGAAGTTGGAGCTAAGGCTGTAGGTTTGTGTTTCTTTCCTTAAAAGGATTGGAAGCAGCTGGATATTCATCTGGTAGCCCCATTCCAATCCCAATGAGAACAATATGATTATCCACCTGAGCAGCTAATTGCAAGAGTCAGACTGTTGTGCTCACATGTGGATATTTATTATACATAATATATGGATATGTGGACTAAAATTGTGCCAAACAGCTGTTTATTTTAGCAGAGACAGCTGTTATTAGGATTCAATTTCTGGTTTTTTTTCAAATGTCACAGGAAGAAACACTGCCTGTTAGCTTACGGTTGCATAAACTGCTCACTAATATTAATAAACTTTCTGAAAACCACATGTAGAATTGCATTAATATTGAAAACTACTCATTACCATTTCAATGTTTTATGCTGTGACCTGGTAAAAAAGACATTAAAACCCCCTACATTTATGACTAAACACATAGCTGTTTTTCATAACCTTAATTTCCACGTATTATTGGAAGCTGTATAGTAAGTCTCAATTAGCATTTAGATGGTTTTCATTTCATTCAGAATTAGTTTTAATTCCATACATGCACTAATTGTACCATATTTCAGTAATAAAAGTTTAGCCAGGGTAAGAGACCCATTTTACAAGGTCCTGGAAAAAGACACAGTGAAAGACAAATATAAAAGTCACACTTTAAATGCCAGGCTAGAGCGAGGGTGGGTGACACTCTTATTCCTGCACTGCAAATGGAAAGAAGTATATGTGGTCACATCTTTAGAAATGCGAATCTTTCCCTTCTCTTGTTGAAAGGAGTGATAGATGCCTTTGAAAACAGTGGCACAACTTTGCCAAATCAAAGTCTGAGCTTTAAAAAATAATAATAAAAAAATAATAAAAAAAGTTAAAATCTTGGCTCTAAATCATTTTAGGTTTGCCCAAGTCAGAGGAGATTGTTGGAAGATCAAGCAACTGAAACGCTTGGTCCCTTTTTTCAGTGTGTCAAGAATAAGCTTCTCTTCTCTGCCTGATCCTCATTTCATCTGGGCAATAGAAGTTGAGTTTTGAAACTTCAAATATTAACTGCATGATATAATGCAGCTGTCATTTTTAATCTAATATGGCTTAAAAATTTTTAAATAAAGACCCAAAGGAATAAACAACTTTCTTGCTGTTATGTCAACCCTACCTTAAAAAAACCCAAACTTTCTT
>JANHGN010001885.1:0-16517 GCA_024605025.1 Megaceryle maxima
TAAAGTCATATATGTAATTATATAAATTAATAGAAACTTGAAAATGTGAATGCCACTAACCATTAATCTCAAGAATAATCCTAAGAAGACAAAACACAGGAAGTTACTGCTGACTTCTTTACTTTTCTTTCTCTATATCTGCTATGTTGTTAGAATGGTCATCCATACTATAATTTCAGTATATGGTAAATTTTCAACAACAAGACTCTAAGGACTATGGAAAGCATGGACTAGCTGTTTTATTGTGGATTAATGGTGCTAAGAGAGTAGTGTGAGGAAGTCAGGATTTTCCTTGTCCATACACCTATTCTTAATACTAGTGACAGGTTTTATTTTGAAAGGCTCTTATCTTGACATCTTTTTATAGTTTTGCAGTTGTTCTTTATGTAATTGAATCTCAAAAAACAAACAAAACAAAACAAAACAACTTACCTAGAAGCCACTAAAACTGCTTTTCCTGTAGAAAGAAGGAAGCGGGTTTTTTTTGGAGCTGGAAGAAGGAAAGTGTTCAGAGCTTGCATTAGGGTCCTTGCTCTTCACCCAGGGGTATATGGTATGGACTGAAAACTTTACGAGGTATAGACAAAAACATTTATTAACAGGAATACTGCCTGATGTGGTCATGAAGCTTCTCTCACTCATAGGAAAGCTCCTGTGAAAGTTACTTTCATTTTCTGAGGAGGTCAAAAGTGAGGAAACTGCAACAGTGTAGGCTCAGTTATTGTTACAGCCCATTCCAGGATAACAGGAAGAAGATAAAACTTTCTGGGTAGCCAATGGGATTCCAAGCCACACTAGAGAACTCGGAAATGGGTGATTATAGAACAACACATCCTCTGTTTGTCATCCAGGCAGTATGCCAATGGAGACAAGTGCCTGGAGACAAAGATGGTTTTTAATTTTTTGCTTAAACACAAAAGCAAGAATGCAAAAGAAGAACGTATTCTAGGAGACTTCTAAAGCACCCACAACCACTCCTGTGTACGATTATGCACATGCACATTTAGCATACACATGCTAAATTTTCCATAAAAGTGAGCTAGTTCTTTATATCATATCTGTAGTATGTCTGTCTCATCTTGTAGTTTAATTTTCTTTGTATAGAAAAGTGTTCATCGTTCTGGTAGAAGGTAGCACTCTGCTACTGAGGCCCATTACATGGCTAAAATCACAATAATATAAACTGAAGAACTCTTCTTTCCACTTCAATACACAATGAAATATCTGCTAGCACACACACACAAAAAGAATCCTATAGTACCTCATAAAAATAAAATATAGACTTAAAAGTAGTCATGAAGAAGTTGGGGAACAGTCCCAACTGTGGGCAGTGAGAAACACAATCCTTCTTTATCATGTAGGGGCTATGTCCTGCAGAAACATCTTATTTAATTTTAAGCTACTTTTACTGATGAAGAAGATGAACAAGTCCCATTCCAAAGTCATTGCCTGCTTCTCTAGCAAGACCTTCCATAAGAAGGTCTTTCTGCTCATAGACAGGAGACCATGATGTGCCAGTAAACTAATCTGACTAAGCACTTAGACTCCATAAGAGCTCACCTGATATTTTCCAAACTACTATTTTATTCAGGCTTCCTGTTGTAACCTTCCTAAGTGCAAGATACAATTACAGTTGTGAGACTATGATTATTGTGAAAACAGGTGAGAATTTTAACCATTGCAACATCTAGATTTGCTCTCAGTAGGTGAGATACCATCTGTCCCACCAAAACATGCTTACCACAGTGGTAAGGAAAGGCTAAAGGAAAATGATGTTAGTCCAGGGAAAAAATAAATTTCTTCATTTATTGATGTAGATTTTATTTAAGGGATAAAGATGAACAGAAAAAACAAAAACAAAAACCAAAAACCAGGCAGAATATTGAGAAATCCTGACAAGGACAGTTTTGAGACTGTGAAATATTCAAAGGAATGCAAAAAATACTATGACAGGCTGGTTTTTGTAAGTCTTCCAGACCAAGATATTTTTATTTTATCTTCACCAATTTGCGCTGACTTCTAATTTGGATGCAGCTAGAATTTTGCTTTCCTTCTCTTATGCCTAGTAAACATTTGCTTATTTAGTCAAAATGCAAATATTGTTAAGAACATTTTACCAGATGCTTCTTTGGGTTCAAAACATAATTGCCTCTGGAACATGTATTTGGGCAATTTAGACAACCTGTGTGATAGTAGCTAAATTCTCAAAACTTCACTTTTAAGTCATATGCTCTAGGTCAAGTGTATCCTAAGAGATCATGCCCAGGAAATCAAGTCTATAAATATAAATACAGTAATCTAAAATAATATAAGAGAAAATTAATGAGAACACAGTATAAATGCCAGTCTAATAAAAATACATAAAATTGATTCTTGTGTTATTTGTGCTTTTACATCCATAAAACAAAATTTCTGCACAGATTTCTGTGTATGTAGGTATGATCTAAAAAGTATTGCAAATTTTCTAACAAATTTAAGGAACTCTGACTTAAATGAGTGTTTTGTGCTGCTCCTATCAGACTATTCCACTACACTGATCCCTGAATGGAAAGCATCACTCTGGAGAATATTCACGCCAAAGGGCGACAACTTGCAATTTTAATGAAATGTCTTCATACTTTATTGAGAGAGCAGAAGGGAACCACAGAAATGTCACTGTCAAGAATTATCTTTCTCTTTACATGATATCTTTATGCTGAATTTTTAAGGTTCAGTGGGAGGACTGCCATTTCAGTTGCTGAATTACTGATATCTAATGTGTCTATCAGTGTACTTTCCTATCAGCTGTGGACCAATAAAACAATGAAGCGACCTATCTTTTGCTAGAGAATAAACAACTCCACAAGTGAATCAGATTTGAGAAAACATCTCTTCTTGAACTTGAGAGCACTGATCAGTGTTGCTGCTGTCAGTCTTACAAAGGAAGTGAATTTTGAGGTAAAAAGTCTGAATTACCTTATGCCTTATCAAGATACCTGAGAAATCTTCCATGAACTGTTAATACCCTATGAGCTAATCTCCAAGGTACAGAAGCAGTGTTATTTCCCTTTACAAATAAGAACACCGTATGACAGAGAAATAGAACGATTCACTAAAAACCAATCAAGCCTAATTAGGAAGAGGAGAACTGGACCTGTGCTTCTTATGTTACTAGATCAATGATTTTCATAATTTCTGCATGTGCAAAACAGTTATTTTACGGAAATCCAGTGAGAGTTTAATTGTTCTAATTCCTTTAAGGCTTTTAGCCCACTACCAGATAAGAAGTAGACCAGATTCCCATCCTTGAAATTTTGGTAAGTGATGTTAATTTTTAGTCCTTATTTTCAGAAATGTATCTAATGGAAACATGGAGAAGAGTAATGATTGTCCCTTCTACCACCTTCTGTTGCATACATTTTTCACATGTCCATGTCTCAACCTGAAAGATTATCATATGAATTTCTGTAGTGTGCAGAAGCTCCACAGTGCTGGTAAATGCTACGTGGTTTAAATACTGACATTTTTTGTGACTGTCTTTCTTCAAGGAAATGCCCCAACAACATGAATCTTTTTTATAGAGTTAACAAAATATCTCTACATTGGCTTTGCATGACCTATAATGATGTCTTAAAGATGAAGACCAAAGCAAAACCAATTAGGAGTTCCTATTACTGGTTTTCTTCATGAATCAAAGTATTAAAAAACTCCGCTATATTTCTTAGAAGAAAGGTAGCATCAATGTTGATCGTGACCCCCTGAAGCTGGAGGGCCTTGTTATTAGTAAACTACAGCTGTGCTCCCAGTGGACACTTCCACCCTGGTCCAGCAAGATCCTGAAGGACGTGTCTACACTTCAGCTGCTGAGGCACCCTTAGATTTATTGTAATAACCAGCAGCAGGTGTTCTGCAATGAATAAACATTGTTGTGGCTCTGTCACTTTCTGATTGTATCAGTTAACAGATGGACATACAAATTTGGGTTGGCATCCACTACTGCACTATTTCCCCTCTTGTTTTCCCCAAAAGAACAGAGTTTTTATTGATCTACACCAGTGAGTGTATAAGAGCAGAATCAGACCCCCACAACTTTTAAGTAAGGAAACACAAGTGCAAAGATAACGGTTTGCACAGCTCTGGAAAATATCAACTTAGATCGTTTTAAATACAAATAAACTCAAGCAAGCTCAAGCAATTAGCTTGGCACAACTCTGAAATGTGTTTAATGGCTGAGTGATCAAAAGGCTTTCCATCAACTTTAGCCGAATCAAACTGGCAAGTAAATCTTTCCTTACACGTAATTTTCCAAAGTTTGAAGTGACAAATTGGACTGAACTCAATTAAAGCAGCAGGTTTTATGTGTTTAATTGCAAGCAGTGTCTATGATTTTGAAAGAATCCAATTCAGAAACAAAACACAGATGTGGCTGTTGTGTAGCTCTATAAAACACAAAGAGGCAAAACCAAGTTCAGTCAGGAAAAAGTTACAGACAATGTGAAATTATGTATTCTGCCATACTTCTGGAGTACTAGCTGTAGGCAAGTTTTAAAATATAAAATTAGGAAATGTTCACCCAGCTACACCATTGCAGTCCAAAAAAATGCTATCAGAAATACTAAATATTTGTAAAGCAGTTTGACTGTGAAAAGTGTATGGAAGTCCTAATGTATTACTAATGTATTAGTATTAGTACTTCTGATTACTATGCAATGACACTTACTTCAGAGATTTAATTGTATAATCAGTTAGAATATATTAAAAGAAAAAGTTTGTGCTAAAAATGGTAAGGAATGACTTTGTAATAGGACACTCAGTCATTATAGGGGAAGTGCTTAGAGGGTAAATTTAGTATTTAGTCCTTCAGTGCACACACATGGCTCCCATTGATATTAATGGGAGCCATACACACTTTCAAGGGCAGCAGGAAAAACTAAAAAGGAAGCAAATATAGCAGATCAAGTTATTCTTAAAATTGACCCAGGCAAACACAACATGTGCTAGCATTTTAGCCCTGCACTCAGTGAAAATTAAAGTTGTTAAATAAGCAATGGAATCAATTTTAAGCAATTGTGGTGTGTATTTATAGAAACCACCTCCATCAAATATCTAAACAACTTAAAAGGGAACCTATTACTGTTTAATTTTGGTCCTTGGAAGATGATTTTCATAGTAAGGCAAGTGTGAGAAACATTTTAAAAGCTCAGCAGGGAATTTCTGTACACCTATGAGTTCTGTTTGAAAACGGGAGCTTTTTATATGTATCTGTGTCAAACTGCAGACGCTATTTTGGATGTGGGATTTTTTGTCCTTTCACATCATGGTTGGGGGTGAATTGTGACTGTTGTGAAAGGGCTAACCTACCAAAAAGGCTAGAAAGATTAAAAAAAAAAAAAAAAAAAAAGGAAGAAAAGCCCCAAAGCCCAAAGACGGTATGGTTAAACAAGTAAGGTTAAAAAATTTATTTGAACTGATCCTTCAGAAAGCTGAATGAAACCTTCCAAAAAAGGGAAACAGAAGAGATCTAGTAAAATATAAAAGCATAATACATCATGAAAAAGGGGGGAAAAAATACTTTTTAAGAACATATTACTAAAACTATATGAAAACTTTTTCTCCAGCACCTGAATAAGGAAACCTGCTAGAGCTCTTTTTTTTTTGTTTTTTAAGGGGGTTTTAAACACAATTTTTATAATATTTTACCTTCTACTATCATAATAAGGGTAGTGGAGAGTGAAAAAAGAGCAATCTCCTGGTAAGAAGGATATACATCCAAGGAAAAGACAAAAAGACAACATTGGAGGCTTTCCAAAGTAGGAAGAAACAGAGTGATGCTTTGTTATTTTCTATGCTTGTAGGTAACTGTGTGATCTTCAAGAAGGCCTTGATAACTTGTCTGAGAGGTGCAAAGGTAGTGGACTTCATGGGGTATCTAGACAGGTTATGTGCTGCTACAGGTGAGGAGCCAGAAATCTTCTCTTGTACAAGTATGAACTCTATAGGCATATAGTTATACTTACTGCTTTTAATACTCTGATGACTTAATTTTCTAAAATGTCTTTGATAAGAGAGCCCACAGACTTGGCCACTCATGGCAGTTCTTTTCCCCTATGCTTACCAGGCACCTCTAATTGCTGTACTAGGGAAATTGGAAGGTATATCTATTCTTATTCCCCTTAATATCTGTTCACAGACTTCATGTGAATTTGTATAGTCCCATTTTGATCCTGCTGCTGCTATCTGCCTCCAAGACAACCAATTAAGAAAGTTACAGTAATTTTCTCCCCAAGGGTTGAAGAAGGGATTTTATCTATGCTAAACTCATCTTCTTCATGTCCTGGTTATGTGTCCTCCAATTCCTGTATTGCTAGATTGCAGCACTTCAAAATTCACTTTACCCACTGTCTTTATGACTTCAAGCAGTTACTTGATCCCCATGATCATTTTAGATGCCCTTTTCTGTTTCTAGTCCACATTCACTATACCCTTCTTGACCTGGTGAAATGAGATCTGCACATAGTATTAAAAATGTTGGCACTCACCAGCTTTCTGTCCCCTTCATGATGACACAGAAAATTTTATTGACTTTTTTGGGTGTCACTACCTATTGAAATTATTATTTCAGGGAAACATCAATAATGACTACTAGATCTCCTTCTTCAACTGTCTTTTTTCAGTTCAGCATTATGTTTCTCTGCTTCAGACTATATTTATCTAGATTAATTTATTACCTTTTATTTTTTTACACAGGAGCTCATCTTCCAACTTTCAGTCTCTTTATTCTGTTTTAGGTTCTAAAGCTGCAACATTTGACTACCTGATGGAGCTTAATATCATTTGTAAGCATAAAAACTTCACTGTTCTTTTCTTTCTCAAAGGCATTGATTGACAACGTCAAATAAAACTGATGCTTACACTAGTCCTGGGGGCATCATGGTGCTGATTATTCTACATCCTGAAAAACAACTAATCATCCTTTGCTTCCCATCCCTTAGCTTTCAGAAATTCTCTCCTCCATTCCCACAGTGACTTATTTTCTTTAAGAATATTTGGCACAAAGACTTAACAAAGGTGTTGTTATCATTTGTTGCTTTTTGTTTGTTTGTTTAAAAAATCTGAATACATTATGACTACTCTATCCTTTTTAATGAGGTGTTTATAAATCCATGGTAAGACTCAAGCATGTAGTAATACTGAATTTCCCTTTACAAAAACCATGCTAATTCTTTCCCAAAATTTGATGCTTATCTGTATGATCACTGATTTTATTCTCTATTACAAATTAACATCTTACTAGGTACAGCAGTCAGACTTGTCAGACTGTCATTTCCAGAGTCTCCTGTAGACCTGTTAGTATTAGATGAGTGCTATGTTTTCAACTCATCAGTCAGTTCTCACTGTAGTTACTTGTAAAAAGAAATGGTGTACTTTGGTCATCAGCTGCAAGATAGATCTGGAAGAGACATGCTGGAAGAGAGGCCATTCAAATGAAAGAATGGCATACAACTCTGTAAAATGTGGAGTGTCATGGAGAAGGTATGAATACCTATAATGTTTAATAGTTGAAGATATATAGGAAATCACACAGAATGTATTGCAGAACTACAGTGTCTCCCCAGCCAGACATTCCCAGGAGTGCACTCAAGAGATTGGCTACTCCAAGAAGAGCTACTGGCCTAAGATAACTCCCTTTTCCTCATTGATTCAATGTATGCATTTGTTTCTTTCTGTGGTTGACAGAGAGAACACTTGGTGTCACAGAGATATATGGATTAGGGGAAAAAGAAAAAAAAATAGGAAAAGTAGGATAAGGGTGAAAAGTTTCTGTTTCCATCCCTTTTCCCAGAGAATCACTGAGAGTTGCTGCACTTGGCATAAAATCTGCCTGGTACTCTAACCCAGGGACAATGCAGAGACCCCAGGCTAAAAGTTTATGGTTACTAGAAAATGTGCAATCTGGAGAGTGTTCAAAACAAAGTACACAGAATGATCTATCTCAGATGTTTATGACATGAGGAAAGAACAGAACTGGTGATAAACTAGCCAGCCTGCTAGAGTATGATATGAAAGAAGTAACAATTGCACTGAAAGAATGTTGGCATTATTATTTGCTTATTATAATTTTGGAGATTTTAGTAATTTGGATGGAAAAAATCCAAACTTGCTACTGAAAATCAATTACTTTCAGATTTATTAGACACAAAACATAGCTCCACTATTTCAAACCATTTCAGATTATAATTATGACCATTAATGAGTCATAAAACATGACCTTTATTTTATCTTCCTTGGAGTAGCCAAAAACTCCTTGAGTGAATGAAGACTGAGATGTTTTTTATGACTTTATGGCAACCAAACCAGTCCTAAATCTGAAGTAGTTTGTTTATCACTTATTTGGTGCACCTGTGAAATTTCCCTGTCAACAGTCTCTGCTTTAAAAGTTGATACTAGATCTTAGTTGTGAATTTAGATATAGCTCATCTCAGAGGAAGATTATATTCAGAACTAAGGACACTTTACATCTGAATAAGAGTTTCCACATGGGGTTTTAAGATACTTGAACTGCAATGCTCTAAGTTCACACCTCCAATTAATTTGAATTAATTTTCCTAAGTGTGTAGATGTCAGCTGGCTTCAGTACTCTAGATATAAACAACTTCACACTCTGGTAAATCCTAGATGTAAACTTGACAGCTTGGATGCATTTCTATTGACTTGAAGCCAGGACTTGAAGCAGACAGAACAGATTAATGTGTGAAATACCCTTAACCAGTATTTCAGAATTTTGAGAAACAAGTTTTACCAAAAACCGCTTGAGAAATCTGAACCTTATTTCAACAGTGATCATGCTTTAATAAGGTTTATCTAAGCTCAGACTCTGGAAACTTTGAAGTTTGCTGTCTCTTGATAAAACTTGTTTCATTTCATATCTACACATTCTGTGCTTAAATGGGCTTGGCACCCTTCACGTCAGTTAATGCTGCATTAAAGAGCTGTATATGGCACAAAAATGTCAAAGGCAGCTTTAAAATGTAATGAAAATGCTCTGAATGGAGACTTGGAAAAAGATTCTTTTGCTGTTACATATTGGTACATGTATTACTGCACCAAGAGATATCAGAGCTTTGATCTTACACGCACCTAAAAATACCCAGCTTCAATAGAACACTCAAACAATTCTTTTCCCTCACAATAAACCCATATGTTCTTTCACCACAAAAGAAAATTAGATTTTAGTGCTCAAAATTAAATGCTGAAGAACAAGCCAAATATAGGTCATTCTTAGCAGGGCTGTGATCCTGTTAGATAACATACAGTTAAGAAGGCTCAGGTCCGGGCAGCATATGTATGGAAGATAGCCAAAGGGTTGAAGAAAGATGTAATTTGATAAATAAATTGGAACTGAACCAAGCAATGTAACCCAGTATTGAACTGGGCCCTTCCAGTGGTGAAAGGCAACTTCTCAGTACAGAGGCAACTTTTGGTTTTTAATGATGCCGTAGCACTTGTCCAAGAATAATTTTATTAGCCCTGGTGTCCCAGATAAATTCCAATTTTAGTAATGTTATTCCACTGACCTACATTTCCCTTGAAGTATGAGTTGAACAAGGCTCTTCTTCCATTTGTGTGTCTGTGACAGTTCATTATTGCTGTATGTTGACAAACAGATGTTATGCTTTACCCAGGAGATGAGTGGGCACTGCAAATCCTGTACAATAGCTTTGGTAGCTGTACAACAAACCCTAGAACAATGGGGGTCAAACATGTGACTGCATCTTTCTCATTCATGTCTTTTGTTACATCTGCACAACGTTGTGTGGCCAAAATCCATGTAAGGGTCCTTGGGTCCTGCTGGGATATCACATTATGGGAGCAATCCTAATACTGATACATTTAAAATGACACTAAGAAGACCCTGTATTGTTTGAAACAATTTATTTTGGATAAGAACTCCTGAATATATATATTTTTTTAAAGAAGGAGACAACAATTTTGTTTGTAAAAACCATCACTTTCACCTGCATTTTCTACACAGGTAAACAAAGGCACGGACATCTTACAATGTCAGGTGACTGTTACAGTCTGATACCTTTCAAGCTAGCCTAGCAGTTAAGGTTTGACATGACAGATCATAACCTCCAGTGGTCATTGTCTGTGAAAGTGGTTTGAAGTGGGCAACAAACTGATTACCAAGACAAAGGTGAAGCAAGGTACTTGCAGTGGCTTGAGTGCAATGAAGCATTATCAGGTAGAAATAAGTGAGAACATAAAAGAGAATGGGGAAATCAGGAGACAAGAAAGATGGAAAAGAGGTCAAAAGTCACAGCAATCCTCAGTGTGAAGCAGTGAGACTTTTCTTGTTTGTAAGTAATCATTCCACGGAGAGCATATAATAAATAGGAAGAGACAGAGCTGTATGCATTCACAACAAAGTCACATTTTTTAATTCCCCTTTTATTGAATATATGATCTCAGAAACTAATCTAACCTTCTGGTAGCTCTGAGTTCAAAATGCCAGGCTTGCTCACCGGCAATGTGGAGCATGGAGCTACAGGGACTTGAATGGCTCAGCAAAATTAGTCAGAAATTTTCACCTTTCTATCAAGAGTTAAATGTCTCTTCTATGCTGGCTGAGATGGTCCCAGGTGATTACTGTTAACAGGCTATTTGGAGGCTGACATGAAATTAATTTGTCATTCTAAACCAACAGCAGGTCAATCGAATATCTCCCTCCCATGGTGAATGATGCAAGAGTTTAGAGAAAGAAAAAATACAAAGAATGTGGAGCACCTGTCTCTGCTGCAGAAACAATGTCTCTTGTGGGATGTTTTCAGTGCCAAATGACTATATTTTCCATACACGCATACTTGGAAAGAGGCTTCAGTTTACAGTGCTGCCATGGCCAAATAACTTCTAAAAGTATGGGGAAAGAAGGAAGGAAGAAATAACAGGCAAAAAAAAGAAATGTGAAGGTAACCCAAGAGTATGCAGCAAACAGCCTAGTTTTCTATCACCAGGCCCTCAGTTTAGTTTAGGTATGTTTTCACTTGGGCTGCACTCTGGATTGTGACCTGCTTGCTCATATTACATCAGTTTCTTCTAGGGAAATGAAATATTAGCCTATTTTCTTAACTTCTGTATTAAGAAGACAAGTTAATTTTTCACCCCTCTGGTGAATTATTGTATGATCAGTTTATATGAAAGATGTCTCAGGAGTGAGAAAATGAGTCATAATTCATAGGAGGTGAAACTACAAGTGAGTAATGAAGAGTATGAAGATCATTCATTCCCCTCAGTGCCTGCACAGTCTTGTTCTGCAATTAGAAGGGCAGAGGAATAGGTAAATACATAACTGAGCCACGAATCATCTCTGTATGCTGTGATCTTTGGAAAAAGTCTTACAAAGTTTATTTTTGTTGGAAATGAGCATGTGCAGCTATAAAATACATTAAAAGCCTTTCATTTCCTACCTAAGAGCTTCATAAAAGTGGAAGGCTCTTTCAGGATTGTTTCCAGAGGACATGACAGTGACTCAGTCCAGAGCTGTGTACCTCCCTGTTGCTGCATGCCCACTGCCTCCTCCTTGAAAGGTTCAGAATAAGTTTACTCTGAAAAAACAGCTTACAAGAGGCACACTGGAAAAGGTCTCTAAGCCCTCGTTATGGGTGTGATCTCTGTGATACAAGGGGAAATTGCAGACTGAATAGAAATAAGTTTTTAAAAACCCTGACCTACCTTAGTTCTCCATCACCTGCCTACTGTCTGACTGTTTTCACTCTTAGATACCTTTCCTACCAGTCTAGTTATTTGCAGCAGAGCAGTCAGGGTCTAAACAGTTCTCAATGAAGAATTAATTCCACAAGAGGACAAAAGCCATTTTCAAGATTCTGACACTTCCAATGCCTAGCACAGCATAGCTGCTAGTTGCACTGCTGTAAAGAGAAGTCTTTGTCATCTTTTCAATATGTCATTTTTTTTTAACTTGGATAGAGGAATGACAGTTTATGCACCAAACCTGATGTCTCATAGTAAGAAAGTTTAAGTCTGATGAATCTGCTTTTAGTAGAAAATATATCTGAAGTGAATTTTGGCACCTGGGGATGAAATGGAAAATCCCTGCATCTGTAAGGTATAGGCCACCAGACAGCTGCAGTCTTTGCTTTTTGATGTAACATAGCCTAGCTGAAATGCATCTACACCAATGCACAAAGCCTGGGCAACACACAGGAGAAGATGGAAGCCATTGTACAACAGGAAAACTATGATATAGTTGTTATCACAGAGACATGGAGGCATGATTTAGGCACTGATGTTGTCTACATGGACTTCAGTAAAGCTTTTGACACTGTTTGACACAACACTTTCTGGGAGAAACTGCTCACAGCTTTGACAGGTCTACACTGCTGGATAAAAACATCGGTTGCATGGCTTGGGCCAAAGAGTCGTGGTGAATGGAGATAAATCCAGTTGTCGATCGGTCACAAGTGGTGTTCCCCAGGGATCAGTACTGGGGCCTGTTCTCTTTGACACCTTTATCAGTGATCTGGAAGAGGGGATAGAGTGCACCCTCAGTAAGTTTGTAGACACCACCAAGTTGGGTGGGAATGTCAATATGTTTGAAGGTAGGGAGGGTCTACAGAGGGATCTGAACAGGTTGGATCAATGGGTCAAGGCCAATGATATGATGTTCAACAAGGCCAAGTGTCATGTCCTGTACTTGAATGAAAACAACCCCATGTAGCGCTCCTGGCTTGGGGAAGACTGGATGGGAAGTGCCCAGAAGAAAAGGACCTGGAGATGTTTGTTGACAGGTGGCTGAAGATGAGCCATTGTGCGCCCAGATGACCAAGAAGGCCAACAGCACTCCGGCTTGTATCAAAAATATTGTGGCCAGTAGGACAAGGGCAGGGATCATCCCCTTATACTTGGCATTGGTGAGTCCACACCTCAAATATTGTGTTTGGTTTTGGCCCCTCACTACAAGAAGAACATTAATGTGCTGAAGTATGTCCAAAGAAGGGCAATGAGGTTGGTGAAGGGTCTAGAGCATAAGTCTTATGAGGAGCATCTGAGGGAACTGAGGATGTTTAGTCAAGAGAAAAGGAGGCTGAGGGAAGACCTTGGTTTCTACAACTTGCTGAAAGGAAGTTGTAGTAAGGTGGTGGTCCATCTCTTCTCCCAGGTAACAAGAGAAAGGACAAGAGAAAATGACATCAAGTTCTGTCAAGGAAAACTTAGGTTAGATATTAGAAAAAATTTATTCCCTGAAGGAGTTGTCAAGCCCCAGAACACGCTGCCCAGGGAAGTGGTGGAGTCCCCATCCCTGGAGGTATTTAAAAGACTTGTAGATGCAGTACTGAGGTACATGATTTAGTAGTGACATGGTGGTGCTGGTTTGATGGTTGGACTTGATGATCTTAAAAGTCTCTTCCAAGCAAAATGATTCTATCATTCTAGATCTGACAGGTTTTGCACTTACGTTGTCTTCTGGCAAAATTATCTTCTGACCAGGCCAAGGTAACCTCAAGACCATATATATCTTGGACCCTCTGGTACATACTGTATCTCAGATACATACTGTTTGCTAAACATATTTTTCCTATTATATGCTACTGATTTCAGCTGTATTCCACAATTGCCCCTTGAGGTTAACATATACAATAAGAATCACCTACTTAAAGTAACTTGAATTTTGAAGGCTTCAAGCAGCAGTTTCCACCTGACCTTCTGCTCCTATCTGTAAAATCAGTTCTTCTCAAAGCCATGCTTTTCTCTCCCAAACAGCCATATATTAACCCTGCATCTGAAAATAATGCAAACAAAAAGGTGAGGAACAAGCAACTCCTCAGCTCTTCTTTAATAGGGTCATCACAACCATCTTAAAGGTCACATGTAGTGGCATTTGTAGTTCTAGATTATGATGGGGAGAGGGCTGTATTAAAATATTCTACAAAACAGAGAGAAAATGTTGTAATTACTCAAAATAGAAAGTGGGATACAGAATTTAATTTGAAATTAAAACATGCATCAGGAAACAGAGATGTACTTCACTGAGGGAAAAAACAAAGTGCCTCTAAGAACATTATGTAACTGATTATTTTAGGATACAATCCAGCCAAAATCTGTAAT
Source organism: Megaceryle maxima (assembly GCA_024605025.1). Taxonomy (NCBI): domain Eukaryota; kingdom Metazoa; phylum Chordata; class Aves; order Coraciiformes; family Cerylidae; genus Megaceryle; species Megaceryle maxima. The sequence goes on from JANHGN010001885.1 coordinate 14,107, forward strand.
GCTCACTCAAGTTTCATGGAGTACTCTGTAATTGTGGAGGCTGCTTGTTTTATTGGGGGATATTTCCAGGATCTGCAGTAAAGATAAATTAATTGTTGGGCAATACCCTGGAAATGGAGCCTTGCAAAGCCAGAACAAAGCAACTCATCCAGCTTTAGCAGCTAGACAGAGACATGGCTATGACGCAGCAAGGCTGTAGCTCAGGTTAAATAACATCACTGATAACAAAAATTTTGGCAGAAAATATGGAATTTCTTTTTGACCTCATGCATCAAGTCTATGCTGCTAGTGATGTAGTCATTCCAAACTTTATATGTTGTCATGCATAGTATTGTGAAAGTTTTGCCCTGCACATGTGTCATGCTACTGTGACATTTAAGTCAGGTCAGGGAGAACAATCAAACCACACCAAGTCACAATGTGATACCACCCATCATGTTAGTTATGAAACTATTGGAATGCGAGAAAGGTATTGTGGAGGTCTGATTACTACAGAAGTTTCCCTCATATTTTGTGTTATCTTAAGCATGAGATAAGACTCCATATATTCACTGAGAAGTAATAAGATGCAAATTCTGCTAAGTCTTTCTGTATCAGATTATTTTTAACATATTCTCCCAAGTGAATTTTCTAGTTTCTAAGAAGGAGTTGACCTAAAAGCACAGCCTTCCTTTCAGCAGGGAGATTTTTAGGCCATCATTCCATTATGTAGCTGTTTATTTGCATGAATCTTATAAAAAATAAAAATCTATCCCTTATTTATGTGCCAAATTTGTCTCAGTTAAGCCAGTCTTTTCAGAGGCTACTATAAAGCAGACTGAAGGAAGGAAATGCTAACATGCAGTGTGACTACAGCAGGGTCTTTCCTGGAAAAACAGACTGAAATCCTATTTAACTTACAGACACTGACTGTTTCACATCATGATGGTCTAAATTAGCTCATTAGTGTGTGGGATGCAGTGACACTGAGCTCAGTGCTGCAGCTGAGATGGTGCTTCCTGCCCCAGAGAGATTACCAGCTGCCCAGTACAAGAGCAACTAGTTGAAAATATATGGCTTATGTTATAAAGGAGGCAAGACTTATGGCTTCAGCAAATGAAGGAGTTATAGGATCCTAATAAGTTACTGTCTCTTAGATGAGATGTATTTTTGGATGGTAACTGCTCATGTGAATGCTCCTAATCTGTCCCAATTGCAAGGTAATGGGACTTAGTTTAAACTTAGTTTAAGATTCAGTACATTACATCACTTTTAGGGTAGGCCAAGAGCATGCCCCACAACTGTTTCTGTGGATGACAGTCAGGGATAATTTGTTAAACTATGGTAATGCAGCTGCAAAGCTGCAAGTCCACAGCCTGTGATCTAACAGTTCCTTCCAGCATCAAATGCCATGAATCAAGTCTCTGAACCGAAAACGTAAAGGGAAAGGGATAATAGAACAAAGATGTGAACAGCAGTGGTTTTCCAGTGTTATGGCTATATCCTTTTATTTTTTTTTTTTTTATTATTTTTTTTTTAATGGATCATTGAGGTATTTTTTGCATGAGGAGTTTGCTTTTTTTGCAGTTTTTAGAATGCTCTTGCTAGGCAATGCAAGCTCCTAAGGTAGATGCACTTTAGCTGTTTTAGCTACTGGTAGCAATCTGTTTTGCTTAGTTAAGGCTTTTGCTTACCTTTGCCAAAGCAATTCAAGCAAGGGTTAAAATGTACCCTAATGCATCTTGCCTGCACTACTGGGCTAGCTCAGTTTCCAATTGATTTGCTTAAACTGTAGTGAATTTTCTGTTCTTCACAAGCTCTTAACTGATTGAATATACATGTTACTGAGACTATATAGTCTTGCTGCTGCCTAAACTTTTTGCAGATTAGATACACTCTTTCTATAACCAAATGGCTCTGTATAGTGTAAGATGTTATTTAACACTGTTTTTGTGTGTGTTTTTCTAAATGAGAAGTCACATTAGGACATGAAGGAAGCAAATACACTCTGAAAAGGATGGATTCTAATTCAGTCCCTTCTCCATTCATTTATTTAAGCACTCAGAGCATCTACAGTGGATTTAGAGAGTTGCAGACACAGATAAAATCTTTGTGGGAGGATAGGTATTGTCTAGGTGGACTGTCAAGATATTCAGCTTCAACGTGGGAATATCTTAGATTTGCTTAGATGAATCATTAATCTTCCCATACGCCTTTCCCCGTCCTTATAAACACTCCTTTTTATCAAATGAGTAGTTTATTTCATGACCACTGTTTCTGATTCAAGTGATGCTTTAATGGCTAAAAAAAGACATGCTTAATCCACCTAAACGGTCAAAAATATGGTCAAAGATACGGTCAAAAGTTTTAAAGTTTGCAATGGTTTATATATATATATATATATAAAATCCAGATGTCTAGAAGAATTTACT
>JANHGN010001885.1:16617-43947 GCA_024605025.1 Megaceryle maxima
AAGGAAGGAAGGAAGGAAGGAAGGAAGGAAGGAAGGAAGGAAGGAAGGAAGGAAGGAAGGAAGGAAGGAAGGAAGGCCATTACTAGATATTTCCAAATCAGTGAAGACAAAGTTAATCAGGATTAATTAATCCTGCAGTTCTGCACCTCACTCCTGTGACAGATAAGAGAAAGACTGATGAAACAAATTCAGGTGTGATCAACCCTGCAGAGAGAAGAAGAGTGGAAAGTGTTTGGTGAACCTTACTAATGTGGGGCTTTTTGGGGAACAATGTGAAATTAAAGAAAGCAATAGAATTCAGAAAGTGGTTTCCTACTGAGCAACATTTCAAGATGAAGCAACATTTCAATAGAAGGAAATTTGCAAAATGAGCAGCTAACTGTCTATATAGCTCACTCTGCCATGAAAAAAGAGTCCTATAAAATTTAATAGGGCTAGAACAAATAGAAATCTCTAGAAGAGATTAAGACAAAATTAACAGGGAAGACTTTAAGACAAAAAGATTGAATAATGCCCTTTACACTAAATAATTAATGACTGATATTCTTTCTGTTCAATTTCATGTTGGTCAAAGAAATTTAATGAAGATTACATACTTCTAAAAAGAATTCTGTAAGGAGGTTTAACTTACTATAAGAAAGTTACCATTTTCTTGTTATATTCCCTACTGCATTTCCAGAGGGGTTAACAGAACATAATTGCTGAAATAACTGAAAATTTTATTGTTTGGCTTTGCAAAGTGATTAGATATAGCTCACATACACAGTGTAGTTACTACATTGTGTAAGCAAAGCCTTGCATATACAGCATTTACAGAACACACAGAGAGACACCAAAATTGCATTCTATGCCTTTAGCATCCTACAAGGCAAACATAGACAACTACAGTAAACAAGAGAAAATCAAAGATTTGTTTGGTGAGGAAGTTAGACAGGGAACATTGTAAGTTTAAATGGGATGAATATTGCTGCAGTCACCTATTTTGTTAATCAGTATTAATCAACATTCCCGCATCTCACCTGAAGCCTATCAGGTGGATATTTAGTAATATTTCATTTTCAGTATCATGTATGTTGGCTTCCTAAGATGTTTGCCCAACTGCAGGAAGGATGTGGAAAAAACCCTACCACATTTACAATAACAAAAAGTATTCTTAGGGAAGTGTTCTTTTTTTCTCTATTTTATGCCAAACATAATGAGAGTATAGAATTATTGTATTAGGAAATCAAAATAGTTCAGGGGACATCAAGTCTCTTTCCTTATATTGTAAACAGTATCTTTATTTCCCTGGATATAGTATGAGTAATTTCTCTGTTTCAGATAATGTCACATTTACTATTTTCTAGGTCATCTATTTTCTACAAGTATATAACCCACAACTGACAAATCATTAAATATCTTCTTGACTTTCTTTGAATCTGATAGGGAATTTGTTTAGCTGTAGAAGTATGACTTAATTATCTACTAGAGTCACCCAGAAGGAGAAAATACAGCAAAAAAACCCAAGTGGATACCAAAAATCTACTTAACTTTGTAGTTCTAATTCCTACCAAAAATAGTATGAGTTTGAAAACACTGGTAGTAAAAAGAAATGTTATCAGAAGCAGCAATTGCCAGAAAAATGTGCGCTTTTTTTTTCTGAATGGACTTCATATCAACTCATGGCAATTGGACTTATCGGCTGTGTAAGTCAAAATATCTGCAATATTAGTCTCCAGCTGAGAAGACAGAAGAGACAGGTGCAAAATTACTAAGGTCTGATAATATGAGTAGTGCCAGAAATGAATGACAGCCTGCATACTTTGTGTGACTTGCCCAGCTAATTATATTGGCATTCAATAGCAATGCCTAGTTAAAGACCTGTCAACATTTCTCCCAGAAAAAAACTCAACTTATTTGTAAGATTTTATAACATAGATGTAAGGAAATCAATTCTAGGGTGAATCTTGACACATGGTTAAGTACTTAAGAGGTATTGGTTTCTATCAGACAATAGACAAATTGCGCTCGGCATTTAAAGAGTTAACACTGGCCAACACAGCAAGATTAGTATAATGAAGCATTTCTTTCTATTTACAGGAGGAGATAACTGAATTAACTCTGCTATCCTATTGTGACATTTAATGGAGGAAAGCATCAAGTAAATAAAACAGTTTTTATAAGCCATTTTTCATTTATATGAAAAGTAAATTTCTTACATATATATATATATTTATTTTTTTTTCCCCCTAGATGCAGGTACATGAATTGTTCTAGATGATTCTTCATTCTTCTGCCTTTTCCCTTCTCCCCATCTCCTCCCTTATCATGGCTTTATTTTTTCAAATCTAATAACAAAACATGCTATGTAAAGTGCTGAATAGTGTGCTGGCAAAATAAAACTGAAGTTAGGCTCGCAAAGTTAAATTTCAGAATTCATGCCTGCTGATAAAAAAGCCTTAGCCTGGAAGAAAACACCAAGTGCAGATCATATAATCCTCTTGTTGCTACCAATCTGTTAAAATCTACATGTATAAGCACTTCAGGCAAATGCCAAGCATAGGAAAAAGCAAGTGAAAACAGCAATGTTTCAAGCGCGTGATAATGAAGAGCTATGAAAGAAAATGTTAGCTCGTTCAGTAACAGGTGCTGTCCCTGTGCTGCTTTACATTTTAGAAGCTTAACTCTTAATTTGTCTTTCACTGGTACTTATGCTATTTGTTGAACAAAAGCACATTTCTGTATGCTTAGGAAATACATTAGTTGTATTATTCATGGCAAGCAAAGCAAGAGAGCCTTGTTACTCTGGTGTTCAGTATCAATCAGAAGAAGAAAAAAGATTATGTTTTTTACATGATTTTGAAGTGACAGACAGTGATGCCTCCTTATTTATATTCATGCTTGTCGTTAACAATGTATTTTGCAGTGATTCATATTATTTAGTTCTGTGATTATTTTTTTTTTTTAATTAAGTTTGTGTACTCTTTTTTAAATTTTCCATGGCAGTAATTTCCCGTGTCATGAATGTATTCACTAGGAAATGAATTGAAGATATCATGCCTTGAACACTTGCTTTGGAGAGACAGAAAGACCCCTTTCTATCTGGACTACTCCTTGCAGTATTCTTATTGTGGCAAAGAAAAACAGCATTATTTTTTACATACTGTTTCATGCAATGGCAGAAATGGAAACACACCCCAGGTATTAATTCTCAGAACAGCATTTACAAGTTACCTTTCTCGGTAATTGCTAGAATTGGATGAAAGTATTGCGTGTTTTTGACAAATCACATTTGAAATACTCCTTTTTCAAAAACTGAGTGACTTTTCAATGACAGGAAATCCAAAATAGACTTCACTTTTCAAAGCTGAAAAAGTATTTCCTTATTTATCTTTTTTTCCTCCCCCTATTTGTTCTCTTATATAAGTTATGTGGAAGGATTCATAGACACAAACAAGGAGTCAAATCTTTGACCTTGAATAGTGTCACCTTTAAGAAAACAATGCTACCAGCTTAAATTAATAGAATGTTAATTCCAGGATCTGAATGTAACCTTTTCTCCCAGTTTCTAAAAATGGAAACAACAACAAAAATGTCTAATTCTTGCAAATTTCCTTAAAATTTTTGAACTATTTTATCTCTTCAGGAAGGATTTCTCAGACGTTTCATCAGTTTTACCACTTAGGTCCCTGAAGATTGAAGAGCTAATTGTTATTTGCACTTTCAGCAAGGTTTATACTGTTCTCCTGGCATCATAGTCATGAAGTCTTAATACAGTTTTTGCTCTTCTATTATCTAAGACTATCCCAATGGCCTCAATGGGCAGTTAATGAATGATGATACACTCAGGTTGCAGCCAGCCTGTGCATGTATATATACATATTTAGAAGACTGCTTGCAGTACAGAAGATTTAATAAGATTCATATTGTGCTGGCTTCTTCTTTGACCCATGACCTTGAGAAGAAGTTACCTTTAAAATTGTATTCCTAACTCTTCCTGTCTCTGTTCTTCCGCAACTTCTGCTTTAACATGCAGAAACATAAGGTGTTCAATTTCAAGGTTGGTGAAAAATGTTAGAGATTTTCAATAAAAGTGCCTGTAATGTCTGAAAGAATTATACAGTTCCCACCTATAAAGGTCTTTTCAGGGGATGAAGCACATTTGCATTAAAAAAAAAATGGAAGTTTGGCTAGAGTTTCTTCAGAATAGGTATGCTTTAGTGTCTAGGCTCTACTCTTGCTGAAAAGAAAGTATTGTGGCTGCCTTTAATTTTCATAATGCCTGATATACATAACCAAAATATTTTTACAAATAACATAACAATCCAGAATAAATACTAGCAATAGTAGACAGTTTACACAAATGTTTTCTTTGAGTTAGGTATGTCCAAAATTGACAAATAGCTAAAGCTGTGATACAGAGATTGATGGGTTTGCCCCCTTCTTTCTGCATGATCCTGTTTCCACCTATAACCTGTGTTTTACCATTCCCATGGTTGTGCTTAAAGGACTGCTAGGGGGAATGAACACTAGGTTTTCTTGAGCAGAAGGTTCCTGAGCTGTTGCCTACTATCTCTTGCCAGAGACAGGATACAGAGATGAAGGGACAGGTGTTTGCTCCCATAAGGTCATTCTTATAATGATATATCTTATCTGGAAACTTATTCAGTAAATAACTCTAGGTAAAGGAGGCTTACTTTTAACTTTGATTATGTGAAGGATGTGGTTTGTAGTGCTGCCCTGATGCAGCTATATCAGCAGAAGCAGCAGGGTGGGAGATGGATAACCAGTGATGAGGGAAGAGGAAGCTGTAAAAGTGTGAGGGTATAGAAATGTCTTAATCTATTTGTGGTCCTGATGACAATATCTCATGTATCTTCAACATTAAGTCATGGCTTCATCATATAAAATGCTTTATGGCCAAAAATTATAACCCTGCTCCATCCCAGCTCTGATACACCTTTGTGTTTCTGTACTGTGATAAAGCACTTCCCTCCCATATATCACCAGCTGTGTTGGTAACCAGGATGGATAAATGATCCAGCTTTTAGAAAACAAATCAATGAAAAGCATTTTGTTGGTCTTTTTTTTTTTTTTTTTTCTTCCTTTTTCTTCAACTAAATGGGAAGCATGGTTGCTGTCCCACTTAGAGCAACCCCACAGTGGTGTTGGCACAGCTGAGGGGATGATATGCCTCCCTGAGTAGTACATGGGAACATTTTAAGCTCATACTGAGACAAAACCCTTTGCAAAGTGAAACTATGGTTCTTGCCATGTACATCTACCCTTGAACAACCCCACTTATTTCTGTAATCAAAAGCTCATTTGTCAGCTGTTTTACAAGCTGTCAGAAGATTTTCAATTCACAGAAGAAGCCCAAGAATTTCTATTTTAATTTGGATAGAAATTTACATCTCTGTAAAAGAGAATGGAAAGTCTTGTGCTTCTGATTACTAGGAAGGCTAGGTAAATATTACTTGATAACTGACCTGTCCCTTCAACTTCTGACTCCATAGCGACTGACGTTTTGCTTTTAGGCATCTGGCTGTGATCACTACAGTTAACTGAAGAGTAAAAAGTAAGTAGCATCTGGCATTTTTCAGCCAATCTGTAATGGTATTCTGTTAATATCTGTTAGCCAAAGATACAATGCTGTGGCTTGTGTGTGCTCTGTTTGAATTCAGATAACCTACAAGCACAACTTTGAAGACATATCAGGGGATTCATCTCATTCAACATCAGTGCTAAAATTCAGTAGCAGAGTAGGAAACTGGACTGTAAGTTTTTAGTGTTGTACTGGGTGTTTAAGCTTACTGCACTCAGTAAAGTTGTAGGGCTCATTTAGGTTGCTCAAGCTTTCTTGTGCCATTTGACCTGCCCTGGGGCATGAAAAGTGTACACCAAGAATTGGTGGACATGACACAGAGATTATCACAGAATCACAGAATATCAGGGGCTGGAAGGGACCTTGAAAGATCATCTAGTCCAACTTCTGTGCCAGAGCAAGATCACCTATACCAGATCACACAGGAACACGTTCAGGTAGGTTTTGAATATCTCCAGAGATGGAGACTCCACAACCCCCCATGGCAGCCTGTTCCAGTGCTCTGTCACCCTCACAGTGAAAAAATTCCTCCTCATGTTTACATGGAACTTCCTATGCCTCAGCTTCCACCCATTGCCCCTTGTCCTGTCATCAGGCATCACCAAGAAGAGCCTGGCTCCATCCTCCTGTCACTCACCTTTTGTGGAGGAGTTGTGTCTGCTGGAGGAGTATCTGGAAGCCCAGTGAGACTCTCAAGGATATTACAGTGTGCGATCTTTACATGGGGAGCTGAATAAAGCTTCTAATGTACACATAGATACCTGCATGCAGCAATACCAGTATATTTGTTTTAAACTGGAGCTGAGTCAAACCCTAGATGTCTGCAGAGGAAATATCTATGTATGAAATATAAGCGTATGCTGAGATTTGTCCAAGTCCTAACTTTGAAACGCGAGGACAACATGCCAGTAGATTTCACCAAAGTAAAGCTCCAGACTGAAAACAAAGTCATACTCAAAGTATTGATACAATCTATTTGATATGTGATATTGGATTTGTCTCAGAAGCTTTCTAAGTTGGGTAAACCTGTGACAATTTTTATTTTATTTTTTGTAAGAGGCAGATAAAAATCCTTCCTCTGCAAGAAGGGGGAAAGCTATTTCCTGTGCACAAAGCTGGAAAAAGGCTTATGCATTACAATGTCATCCCACTAAAAACTTTGAATCAGGGATTTCAAATGTGACTTAATATTGCATGGGTCTTGTTCTGGCTCTTGTATGGAGTTAAGCAGTCAAATGGGAAGGAGAAAAGTTCAGTCAGTGAAGAGCTCCTTCTCAAGCACTAAGATTCTTGGCTATTCCTAGTCAATAAAAACTTACTTAAAATCGGTATAATGGATGTCTTATTTGTTCAGTATCCTGTAAAACAAGAACTCTTTAAAAGCAGTTCACAGCCATTCTCTTTCATACAGTCATATTCCACTTCACTAAGATCAATGACAAAATTTCTGCAGCTTTTAAAAATGGAATTAGTACAATCAATAGATATCTCTTCTCATTTGTGCCTGTTCCAGTGAAACAAATCTATTATGAAGCTTTTTCAAAACATTTCTCATTCTAGTTTAAATACTTTAACTATGATATCACAGCTCAGTATTACTCCCTCCTCACACATAAAAGCTCCAGTATATTCGTCATTGCACTTGAGTCATTTCTTGTTACCTATTATTTAAACATTATGTTCTTTGTCCACTCCATTCTTCATGCAATCAAGAAACCCTTTGCTAGCACAATATCTATGGTTTTATATAACCAAGCCTTATTCAGACAAGCCAACATATTAGACCTCTTTTACTGCAGCTGCAGTAAACTGGATACAGAATGTAAAATAGTGGCCAAGACATTGGGAAAAAAAAAAAAAAAGCTATTTTGAATGTCCAAATTGACACACTTAAAAGGATCCAAATTTGAGAGGATGGGTGAATGCTCTAGGATTTTTTGGAAGATGGACACTCATTGAGATACCCCAGGCTGAGTATCAGATGTGAATTGTCAGATACTATTTTGTATTTCATGGTAGTTACAATGCTATGTGAACTCTAGAGCATCTTATATATTCAAGTGCATTTAACTTATAGAACATTTTGCATAAGCATACCAGACACTTCATTTGTTAAGATATGGCCTTACAAAAACTGAGTCTAATTTCAGCCATTGCACAAAATGAAGAGCTTGTACAGCAGTTGAGACCAAGCAGTGGTGGGAGAAGGAATGGTATGGATCATATACAAAAGAACCATCAGTAATAATCTTCTTTCTGGTTACATAAGATTTAACCATCTACTTGTTTTCTTTGAATTGTGTTTTGGGGGAACTGACCCAATTACCTTCCCTAATCACAGACCTCTTCTTGTGCATGTGAAAATGAGGATAGCAGCTGATTCAGTCACAGTGGGAGAAATCTAGTTTTCTGATAGCAAAATTTTGGGGTTGCACTGGGGTTTTTTTGTTGTTGTTGTGGGCTTTTCTTTTGTGTGTGTGTGGGGGGGTTATTTGTATGCTTGTTTTGTGTTTTTTGGGGATTTTCGGTGGGTTTTTTGTGTGTTTGTTTGCGTTTTTTTTGTTTTGTTTTTTTGTTCTATTTATACATTTTGTATGAGATTCTTCCTTTTTGTACAATGGGTGGGGAGGACTTGTAATGGATGAACAAACTCCTAACATGAGCACTTGAAGGATTAGAAATGGTGATATTGAGTAATGTAATTTACACTTTCCCTACAACATTAGTAATGTTTTCAGCAAAATCCCAGGATTGCCCCTTCAAGGGCAATATGGAAGCATCAATCCTCAAATTACTGTTTTCAATCAAGGGGATGTATCAGATTCCTTGTGGTTTCTGGGTTTGATTTACTGTCTTGAGGACTGTGGTATAGAGACTTTTTTATACCTTATTGGTTCAAACAGTATTTTTTCCTAGTCACACAATCCTTAAAAAGCTAGATGGCTAGTTTACTCCTAAAAGGAATGTCGGTAGGTGAATAAACTTAGTTTTCCTTTGGGTCCAAAATATTCTCATCTGGTTAAGACAGTGAATGAAGCTAATTAAAACAGCAATGGACCATGCATGCCCAAACTGCCTAAACCCAGGGTAAAAGGCTTGCAAATGAATTAGAGAATTGGGGAAACACAATCTCTATGACCTAGGAAGAAAAGATTATCTTATTTTGTATAGTGCAAGATATGTGTGGCCACAAATTGCATTGTATCTCACTCTTCCTACCTTGATGTGGTGTTGAAAGACCTGCTGTGAAGAAATCACTTAACTTAATAGCTATGTCTCAGCACTGCCTCCATGATGAGATGTTGTACAGAAAGACTCAGGTCCTGCCTTAAAATGTAGTTAAAGAGATTGAACAAGGGGTACAAGAAGTGAGCACCACAGGCAGATTTTGCTGAGAACATCTTTACTCCCATAAAACAAGGCCAAATACTCCTTTTTTCTTTGTTGGCAACGACACATAAGCTTTGTGATTTCTGTAAAGAAAATGTGTTAATGACTGCATCTTGAGAAGTTTATCTTTGAAGGTATTCATAGGAAGCTTAGTTTGGTATCATGTTATTACCTCATGGCTGGTATAGCTTTAATTTGGGGCTTTTTTCTATGGTATCCAATGGAATGAATAGATAAACAAACTAGTCAGTTGACCAAAAGCTTTCAGTTTAGCTGTTAATGTCTAATGTAATGTTCACTGCTTGAAGGAACAAGTGTGTTCTCTTTGTCTATAGAGCTGTCATAGAAATGGTGGCCATAAATGTATGAAGATATGTTGCTTATGCTTTCCATTCATGTGTCTGACTCATGCTAAAGCACCTCAGAGCCCTTGGTGATAAAGTACAATCTTTCAGAAGATCAAATTTCATAAAGAAAAATACCTTGAGTACCTCAGAAAACCCAAATGGCATTTTGGGGAAAGCATGTGTCCCATAGAGAGCGTTGAATTTATACAGTCTTTTTTACTAAGAGCACCTGTCAAGAATTCTCCTAAACATAATACATCAAACACAAGAGTAATATTTTAAATATTAATCTAATTCTTTTAGTGAGGCTCAGGTTTTCCTCCCTCTGCAATAACAGGGACAGCTTTCCTTTTCATCTTTGTGCTGCCATTCTTAGTGTAAACAAGCCTATGTATCTCATCATTTATTTCTATGTAAGGACAATTCTCCACACAGCATGAAGATTTGTCTCTTTTAGCTACATTTATCATACTAACAGCCTACCTATTCCCAGGAATACACCTTTTAGAACTCTTCTCAGTTCTCATCTTCAACAAAGGTAGTTTAACTGAAAACATCAGTAAGATGTAATTTCAACCCCAAATTATTTTCATCTACACTAGCAGTGTTACAGATTGCATGTTTTTTCTTTTTATTTGCACCTACATCTAAGACATATGTATCTTTAAGGAATACAAGAACCACTCATTTTTACCTTATTTATCTTTCTAATTCCTGTATTTTTTCTATTAAAGGTTCTGTAAACATAATGGCTTCTTCATTAGCATGCTTCTTAAAAGTTTTAAATGTCCCATTTAATTTCTGGTAGTTGATTTAACTTGTGTTACAGCTCTATCTACCTCTTTACAGGGCACTTAACATTGTGCTATCCACAACCAAATACAATAACCTCTATATGCTTCCTTCTGAATTGAGTCACTTCTTTTTCTTAGAAAATTAACTCAGTCTCTTGTAGCAGTTTCTAAGTGGTTTTGTTCCATCCTTAATCCAACCTCTTATCAGAGACCAATCAAAAAACTGTGATACAGGGTCTTCAATTTCATCTTTAGCAGATTTGTTAAGTTCACACTGCTTTTTAAAATACTTTGAAAATGTTCCATGGTGCAAAACTTTTTCCTTATATCTAATCATATTTTTCCATGTTGCAACTTGCTTCCATAGGCTCTGGTGCTATTGCTGTACATCTCCAAGAGTCTTTTTCTGTCTTGTATACAGTGTTAAGTAGAGGGAACCTTCCTCAATCTGCTGACAACATTATTTTTAATTCAGTTCAATATGCTATTTTGTTTACTGTTAATTGTATTTTTAATAAAGCTATTGTGCTACAAGACCACACCATTGCTTCACAGTCAATGTGTTATCCACCATGATCGCTAGGCCCTTTTCTGCAAATTTTTTTCCTATCCAGCCTCTAGTGTGTGCTGTTGTCCTGGTCCCCTCTGAAATGCAGGACAATCTCTCATGGAATTCTGCTAACTAGTTGCCCAAACATTCCCAAATCTGCTCTTCTGAAGCCCAGAGCTGTCATTTTGACATTTGTCATTCTCTTATCTGAATACGATTGTTTTAGCAAAAGCTGATGTCAGCTTTCATGTCTTGCATGAATTCTTTCTTTTTGGTGAAAGGCACACCCATCAGAGTGTCTATCCTAGTCAGATCGCTGATCTCCCATGTCAAAAAAATTGTCCTTGATGCTGTCTGAAAACCTCCTACATTGCAAATGGCCTTAGGTTACACTTCTAGACAATGTCAGGATGCTTGACTAGGACCAGTGGTGCTTCTTCCATCTGTCTAAACAAAGTTTTATCTACATCCTCTTCTTGATCAGTTGATCTGAACCAGTCCTCCGTGTTATCCTTGTTGCTTTTTCCTCTGATCCTTAGCTATAAGCTCCTAATTATCTTGTCATAAATTCTGAGGCAAAATCCTATGCATTAAAGCTACTTTTTCACATTAAGGGGTGTGTGAAAACTTCTTGCCTTTCTGCCTGTCCTTTTAGGAAGGAGTTACCCATCCATTTCAGTTTTGCACAAGACGTATCCCACCATATTTGTAATGTCATAGCCCTGCAGCCTGCAGACTGGTAACTCCAATGATTTCTCATGCTGCAAGTGTTCATGTACAGACATTTGAGACAGAGCCTGTCTATTTTAAGCAAAATATGAGACCTATGATCCCTGCCATCAATGTGTCACTTTGAGTTTCCTTGCTTCCTACTTCTTAGCAGTCTGTGGTCATCATGCCCTGACACAATTCTTTTGAAACACTCCTCAGTGGGTCAGCAAACTGGCTTTTGCCTGACATTGTCAAATGGATCCCATCTTTTCCCGTAAGTCCTTTTTATTCCTGGAAGATCCCATGGTAACTAGAGCTAAGGTCCTGCCTGAAGCACCAGTTGTGCAACCAGGTGTTGTTCTGAAAGATGATATCCACTCCCGCTTAAGACTTTCCACTTGTCTGATGTGACAAAAGAGAACAATCCTGGACCAGTGTGCTCCCTCCTAGAGGTTTGTAGTTACTCTTTATATATTCCAGGTCACTTGATACTTAGGAGTATCATCCCAAGTGGATGATTAGCAGTTGGTTATAATCTGAAGCCTGCATGGATTTCAGTAGTCTATGCCACATCCTGGATTCAAGCCTCAACAAGTGATGAACCTCCTGAGACAAGAAGTCTGTTTGTCAGATGAGTGTTTCTGTCTTCTGCAGAGGTCTGTAACAATGAGCATCCACTCTTTCCTCTGAATACCATCATGTGGATCACTGCCTGCTAGCCCAGATGCCTCCTCTGAGGGAATGTGCTCCTCCTCATTTGTTACAGGCACATCTATAAGTGCACATCTGACATCTGCAGAGAAAAAGCTTTTCCATTACTACAAGACACTGAATTCCTCCCTTCAACCTGGAAGTCTCAATCTTTTTAGACATAGCCTCTAACTGTCCCTCAGTCCAAGCACTAGGGGATTTGGATCCTGCTTCTCTAGGGTCTTTGTAAACAATCTGTTACTTTTTTTTAATATATTTCTTTTATTGTCCTTGATACTGTACAGAAAAGTCTGCTCTGCTTACCTCTTTCAACAGCCCTTTTATCTGGTAGATCAGTGTCTCAACCAGAGCTCTCCTCCAACCTGCAAGATTGAGACCCTGAAAAGTGCTGGGGCAGTTGGACCATTCCCTGCAACATCTCATCACCTCTCACAGTCCCGTACACTCCTGAGTAGTACCTCTGGGTTGTCTTACATGGCTTTGTCTGTATAAACTCTGTTGTTTCCATACCTAATTCTACATGCATTTGGCAGCTGAACCTTTACAGGACACACCTCCTCAGCAGCTATATTAGAATTTTTGGAGAAAAGAGATGGTTTTTATTTTTCTTATTTAGTGATATCCAGGAAACCATAACACCTATACTGAGATACAGGCATTTTTCACATTTTCTAACTTGTTAGCAATAGTCCAGAAGCAAATAATGTGGTGACTCTCTGGGATAACTCGCAGAAATTTCAAAAGAGTGCAGAATACATTGGATCACCTTTTGTAATCACTTGGTGATGCTCTGTTCTGATGATAAAACCCAGTGATAGTTACAGTCCTTTAAGCATAAAATGTTCTGGCCTCCAACCAGCATACATTCTTCCCTACCCCCTCGGTGTCTTTGGACAGCATTTAAGATCTTTTTTGCTTTTCCTTTGATGACTAAAATTTAATTCAAGAATACGAGTGGATGAAATTTTCTACAGCCCAAAACTGTCCATATTTGCAAGTCTTTAAGCACAATGCAGAGCATACATGCTGAATTGTCTGACACTGACAGCATTAGATAGCATCTTATGTTTTGGATTATGAGTTGAAGAACTATGCCTTAGCATCTTATCTCACTGATTATAACTTTGCTACTGACTTCTTCTCCCCCATCTGCTGTAAACACTGGTAGCTCCTTACTTTGGACTGTAAGCTCTTTGGGGCTGAAGTGCATTTCAGGTACTGCAGTATAATGTGTAATCAATCTTTGTTATATGTAACCATCTTTGTCAATGTAGCAGAATATAAGTGATCATATTAGCACCTAACACTGCATGTTAGTTGTCCACAATACCTACTTTTATTATTTACTCTAATATTTACTTTCTCCTGAAAGCATGTTTTAAAATCACCTTGGATCTCGCAGAGAAGAGTCTGATCTTATGAAATCCCTCAGAATTTTCAGAGTGCAAATATAACAGGTTGAAGTGGAATGGCCTAAGACCCCAACACAGTTCCCAACAAGTTTAAAGGAGGGAGGAGCCCAAGGAATTCAGAGAATCCCAAACCAATTCTTGCTAATGAGGTACAACATTGCAAAACACAAAAATTTCAACTGCATTCACGCGTAGACCACTTTCAAAAATAAGGATTTCAAAATACGACAAGAATTTCTATAATAGATCCTTGAGTGCACTTTTCTGAATATTCAGCTTACATTTCCATTTTTCCTTTCATCCTGCCAGGACTATGAAATTCTTTCATTCTTCTCTTCCTTTCCCTTACCCACACATACTTAAAGTTCTTTAAAGTTTTCTGGGCATTATTTTGAATCCCTACTTCAGAAACTTCACATGTCATTTTTCTAAAACTGTCTTTCTCTCTGTCTGATTTAAAACTCCATTGCTCCTCTCATCTCTTGTAAGAATCCATAATGTACAATAACTTTCTATGCCTCAAGGCTTTTAAGACTTCTATTTAAATAACTTTCTGGTGATGGACTTGGTTACTGGAAGTTCTGGAATTAAAAAGATGCACTTTCCTGTCAGATCAGCAAGGTTGGGTATGACTACCTGAAGCTCTTAGTGCTCTAAAACTGGTCTCACTAATTGATGACCTAATATGCTATCAGATTTTCCAGAAGTTGTTTCCATTCCTATTTCAGACACAGTCAAAGTTCATTTTAAGCTTATCAAGCTGAAGCATGCCCTACTAGGATCAAATTCTGCGTGCAAGGAAATTGCTTACTGATGTTCTCATCAGCCGATGTTGCACATATCTGCAGGGTCATCAGTAATATAAATAAAGATTATATGGAATATGCTCAGTGGCCATAAACATTTATATTTCAGTGATATTACACTGTTTATAAAAATATTTACCATTACATTAGGAAGATTTAACCTGGAAAAGTGATACACACTAAATGCAAGTCAACAGCTAACTGGTGGGAAGTAGGATTAAATTTGCCTAATAGTTTATTTCATGACTGAAGATTACACATTGTTAATATTTTTGATAAGTATTAGTTATGAAAACAGCTGATACTAGCCACTGCTGCAGAAAAAGAAAATTATAATGAAGTATTGGGTTAAACAGATTAATGATCTGATCCAATGTTTTTAACCTTATATCCTTATATCTTCTGACATAAATTGTGACAATCCTCTGATTCATGTTAAAAAAGGACAAGGTTGCCTAGTCTTATAATCGCAGACTTTCAGTGCTGTATTTTGTAATGGACAAAATCTTGTTGCTATATAGCATGTAGAGAACATTATGGTTAGGGGGTTTTGGTTAAAATTGTAACACAGCACCAGAATGACAATATGCCTTCCTAAATTCCATCTGGAGTTACCCCTGAATAAATATTCCTTTCTTCTTAAATTTGTGAACTAAATTATTCAATGATATTTTTTTGTGATATTAAACAGCTGTTGTGCTTCACCCATAAAAGCTCATTTCACTGATGGGTGAAGCAATTCCTTTATTTAAGATTTATTTTTAAAATGTCCTAGGTACCTTGAATTAAATGCAACATATGCATACAAGAAAATACTATGTATTTTATCACCTGTAATGAAAGTAAGGTCTTTGTAGATGGCAGATATTATTAATCCCATAGATGCCACTAAAGACGTTTTTTAATAAAACAGTGTTCCAAAAAGTATTAAACCAAAAATGGCTATACTAGAATCCCAGAGATATAAATAAAGTTGTTTTTCTTGGAAAGCACCTGCTTTTATATATTGATGAGAAATTTCACAGGGGCATATTTTGCCCTCAGACATTCACACATAAATCAAGTTGATTTAAAAAGAAATTGTGAGTGTATATATGGTTGCCTTACTGGAGCAGCAGTATTGCAGAGGCTTCTATAGAGGTTCCACAGCTATATTTGTTTTTAAATTTACAATCCACATTTTACACTTGATTTTGTAATTTTAGCTTCCAGATCTGACAAAGTCATCCAGAGGGAAATAAAAAATCCCATGAAGAGCTGGAGTCTGGTGGAGTGTCCTAGAAAGAATATCAGCTTGCTCTGTTCCTTTACTTGTTCTAAGCCACTTTCAGAGTAAGGATGCTGGGACAGAGGGACCTTTGTTCTAATCTGATATAATCATTCTTATTTCAGCATGCAATGAAGATTGTTTTTGTTTTTGTTTTTTTTTTTTAGTATATTCTTTAAAAGTTTTATGGATAAAACATAGCACCTTCCTTCCTTTTGTAAACTTTGATTTACCAGTCTCAATTTCTCATTTAATGAACTGTGAGCCACCACAAGTAAGTATCTCCTTTCCCAGGTAAAACACAGATCTTTATACCATTGCCAGACTTTGCCCACTGCTGTTGTTGTAGTGTTCATTCCCTAAATTGCCTTTTTATGTTTATAGACAACCCCCTCCACACTGACAGAGTATCCGTTATCAAATTAAAGAGTCTGTCTATAACATTTCATCTCAGCACATTCTTCAATTTGTCCTCTCCAAGCTTACAACTGGGGACATCAGAGTGAAATAACCTACAGGAAAACAGTCTTAATTACAGTAATTGTACAAACAAGAGAAAACAGGATGAAAACAACCCAAAATCTAACTACACATATGTCAGTTTAAACTCCTTTTAAAGAAATTTTGGTGTAGTACAGAGATGAAAAGGAAAACTGAAAGAAATGCTTCTGTGTTCTTGCCGTCTGATGGTCTCTTAGATAAATATTTTATTGAACAAGATCAGTTTAAGCCACCTAGTCCAACTTTCTTCACACATTCTGACACTGAAGGCTGACCATGAGCCAGCAATGTGCGCTTGTGGCCAAGAGGGACAATGCCATTCTGGGGTGTATTAAAAGGGATGTGGCTAGTAGGTCAAGAGAGGTTCTCCTGCCCATCTACTCTGCTCTGGTAAGGCTGCATTTAGAGTACTGTGTCCAGTTTTGGGCCCCACAGTTCAAGAGGGACATAGGATTGCTTGAGAGAGTCCAGCGCAGAGCCACAAAGATAATTAAGGGAGTGGAGCATCTCTCTTATGAGGAAAGACTGAGGGAGCTGGGGCTCTTTAGCTTAGAGAAGAGGAGACTGAGGGGTGACCTCATCAATGTTTATAAATACATAAAGGGTGAATGACAGGAGGATGGAGCCAGGCTCTTCTTGGTGATGCCTGATGACAGGACAAGGGGCAATGGGTGGAAGCTGAGGCATAGGAAGTTCCATGTAAACATGAGGAGGAATTTTTTCACTGTGAGGGTGACAGAGCACTGGAACAGGCTGCCATGGGGGGTTGTGGAGTCTCCCTCTCTGGAGATATTCAAAACCCACCTGAACATGTTCCCATGTGATCTGGTATAGGTGATCCTGCTCTGGCAGGGGGGTTGGACTAGATGATCTTTCAAGGTCCTTTCCAGCCCCTGACATTCTGTCATTCTGTGATTGAATATTACCCCCTGACTGTGCTCCACCCCCCTGTGCATTTTTCAGAAGGCTGTCTCTTTTTAGCATATTCAAAATCTCATCTGAAAGATGAAAACAGTAATGGTGCATTTATCAAGACCACACCACTTGAGTATTTTTTTGACAGCACTCTTCTCAACAGAATCAAACTATCCGCTGTGATCCCCATTCCTCTACAATTGCACCTAAAATTCAATGCACCTTAGAACACAACTGATCATTTGAGAATATTGACAGCCCGTGACCTAATGCATTCATAGAATCATAGAATAATAAGGAAAGGACCTCTAGGATCATCAAGTCCAACCTATATCCTACCATCTCTCTATCCATTAGACCGTAGCCTCAAGTGCAACATCTACTTGATTTTTAAACATCTTCAGGGATAATGACTCCACTACCTCTCTGGCAGCCTGTTCCAGTGCCTAACCACTCTCTCACTGAAGAATTTCTTCCTAATATCTAATCTAAACCTCCCTGGACACAACTTGAGGCCATATCATTAGCAATTTGGGAGACGAGACCAAACCTGCCTTGCTACAACCTCCTTTTAGGTAGTTGTAGAGAGCAAAAAGGTCTCCTCTCAGTCTCCTCTTCTCTAGGCTGAACAACCCCAGTTCCCTCAGCCTCTCCCCATAAGCCATGCTTTCCAGACCCCTCACCTGCTTCATTGCCCTTCTCTTTACCCACTCTAGCACCTCAATGTCCTTCTTGTACTGTGGTGCTCAAAACTGGGCACAGTACTCAAGGTATGGTCTCATGAGTTCCGAGTACAGGGGCACGATCACCTCCCTACTCATGCTGGTCACACCATTTCTGATACAGGACAGGAAGCTATTGGCCTTCTTAGCCACCTGGACACACTGCTGGATCATGTTCAGCTGGCTGTCCACCAGCACCCCTAGGTCCCTGTCTGCCAGGCAGCTTTCCAGCCACTCCTCCCCAAGCCTGTAGCATTGCCTGGGGTTGTTGGTTCTGCAAAACTAAAGACAAAGACAATAATAGCAACACTGTTTATATGAACTTAACAACTGAAAGCAATGAATATGCTTTGAGAAAGGTGTTTGTCCCCCACTTTATGCCTCTTGATAGTGCAATTAGAATGATATTCAGCATTTTAATTTTTATTAGTGACCAGTCCATCACTAAACTAAGAACTGACCCCAGGAGAATCCTTATCTGTCTGAAATATCCCACTGGAGGCTACCACAAGATAAAAGAAAAGAAAATAAATCCATTAATAAACTAGACTTAAATTTATTTTTATGTGCCATATTGTTCAATGTGGAGTTAGACCTTTACAGAAATGTAAGTTCATCAATGGGAACCACTTTTTGTAGTGGCCATGGACCAAAATATCATCTTAAATAATAAAGACTTTAAAAACTAGATTCACTTTTTCCTTCTGTGCATCTAGATATTTTCCTCCAAAACCTATCCTTACAAGAACAGTTTTTCTACTAATTGCTGAAGACCCATATGTCAGCTAACTTTTTCCGTTCACCTTCTTAAGCTTTAAACTTCCATTGATATTTAAACTAGCTTACATTTTAAGTTCTACCATGCTGTGCGCATTCTTTTCTAGTAATGATAGTAGATGAAATCTCACAGTGAGTTGACTGGGCACTTGAGCTCAGCTCTTAATAACCCTAAGCACCTGTGCTATTGCAACCTGTTTGTACAAGGAGTACTCTGCCTTCCTGGCTTCCAAAACAGCATCATCAGACATGCTAGAACTTTATTGCCAAAGGCCAAATGTCTTATTACAGTAAACCACTGTGTCTTGGTTTTCATGGGCTACTTCAATGGAATTTGAACAGAAGAAGGTCTAGTCTGAAATATATCCATGGTCAGAGTGAATTATTGACCTTTACTATAGATGATCTTAGCTTCAGGATTAGTGTAGGTTAGAAAACAACAAAGGGAACCATCACAGTTTTCTCATTTTGCCTATATTCATTATTCCTCATAACATATACATATAGTCCTCATACATACATAACTGCAAAGTCCTAATATTAGATCTGTCTGCTCCTAAATACAGTAACCTCAGTGATGAGAAGGACAAGGCCATTGTTACAATCTGTCCACAAAAAATATTCAGTCAATGATCACATCAGATAATTTTACCTCCAAGTGACCCATTAACGTGGTATTTGATGATTTCTGTTTAGGAAAAATAAGCTAGATATAAAGCATGACTATTGTATTCTCCTAGTCACCATGAGCCATTTTTTTTTCTTGAATTGCTTCTGCTTTAAGAAAGGAGATTAATCTATGCTCTTTCTTGGATTTTTCTTCTGTATTCTGGCACTGTTCCAATGGTAGTATTTCCCTTTTAGCTAAAACTATATACTTGGACTCACAATATCCTTTCCTGCTTCTCCCTAACTCTTACACCAGCATCAATGCACGACTGTACCTAGCTGCCATCTTTGCAGCTGAGCACCACAAGTGTGAGTAGGACCCCAAAATTTTTCAAGATAGGAAATAAGACTATGGAAAAAAAATGAATGGAAAGGGAAAAGAAATGGAAAGGGAAAAGAAATGGAAAGGGAAGGAAATGAAATGGTCTACAGTTTTGAGCCTAGATGCCATTACATTATATTCAATAAGTTTCAGACAATGAAAATAATGTTTTATCTAGCAGGTAAGTAAAAGGAATAAAAATCAGATTTACTGTGTTCTTGCTGTTTCCATTAGCACTGATGTTGAAGATACTGATGGGAACTTTGTTAAGACTCTCCGTGCCTTGATCTATTCTTTTGTATCATAATAGTAGTATTTGCAAATATCTCTGAAAACTTCATATGCAAGCCACAGGATTGCAACGTGGGGACTATTATTAACAGCAACTGTTGCTTAGACACATCACTGTGGTCCCCAAGCAGCAACAAGCTGAATTCCCTTTCACATCCTAGTGAATCTTTTAAACTTCTAATGACTCTGAAAGAGTCATGCGTAATAAATACATGATTCACAGACATCTACTTAGCCTGTTGTCTAACAAATCTCTAATCTGTTACCTAGTAAATATAGTAACACTTAAAATACAGAGACTCAATCAATGAATCTCTCTCCTTGTCTCACATATCTAGCATACACAAAATGCAATATTCAGCTGCTATCCATGGGCCAGCCATGCCTGATTACAGCATATATACATGAACCATCATTAAAAAAAATGTACAGAGAGTACCAAAATTATGAAGTAAATAGCTATTTAAACATATTATTTGCTTTCCTCTTCCTACTTCCTCTCCTGTGATGTCCTCCTATGACTGACTCCCAAAAGGGTAAAAAAGGGAGTCAATTATATGCAGCAAAAACCTGTATCTAGACCTGATTTCAGTTTATGACTCTTTCTTTATTAAAATAGGACCATGTAACTCTAATTTTGATTGTCAGGACTGAATGCCATGCAGAGTGTATAAATATTGTAATTCTTTGTGACAGATATAATGGATTACATGGTAAAAGTGGAAAGCTACAAAAGCTAATAAACCCAAATGGGGATATTTGAAGATTATCCAGTCTGTATATAGAATTCAACAGAAATATTCTTCTATATTCCTGGAAGTATTAGAAAACCCGAAATATGTTTCATGATGGGGACTGGACAAAACAACTTCTATCAGTCCCTTTCAACCTCAGCCATTCTGTGATCTGTGTGGTAGCTTCTTCCTTGAGTGTCCAGTTGAGGCTGAGGCTCTGTGCATCTATAGTAATTTTTTATATAAGTGGGATACCAAAATAAAGAAATCTGAGTCCTGCAGGTACTGACTACCCCTATGAGGTTTTTTTCAGTAGAAAATGTGCTGTTCTCTGCTTGTGGTAAAGAAGACACTGTATGGTACCTGATAAAACACATTAAAGTTAGAACATTCTGCCTTAAGGACATAGAAGAGATGTTCTTAAGGGTTGATAGTCTTATCTCTCTACTTGGTTTCATTACATTAAATCAATCATCTCCAGGGGGTTGGTTTTAGACAGATCAGAATTTTCTGGTTTCAGGAGTACATGTGAATATTTTTCTTGAGTTTTAATCTGCATGGGTCCATGATCCTTTCACTCTGTTTTATTTGAGTTTTGGAACTGAAAATAAGAAGGCTTGTCAAAGCCTTTGTTTTGCCTGGCTTCATGTCAAACCCATGTAGAATTTTGCATTCAGCATGTATTTTCATAAGATGACCTGGGTATCATGAAATTAAAAAGATTTTTCAGCTTTCAGAAGATGTGCAGCTGAGATATCAGTCTGTAATTATATCTCAAATGTGGTAGTCAGCTGAGCTCACATTTCATTGAAAACATTATTCTCAGCATTGTGTCTTTAAAATTGTATGTTTTGCCAAAGAATGCTGCAAATGGTCTGTTTGAGATTAAGAAAGCAAACCAAAAGAAATTAAATGGAAAATACAATGCAACCACCCACCTTAATCAAACTCTTCTCAGTGCTATTTTTACCATGACTCTCAAAATATTAAACAGCTTTGTAAAATGACACCAATGACCTCTTAAGCAGTCAGTCTTCACCATTGTCTTTCAAATCACTGGAAAAGGCTATTAGGAGGAAAAATGAAACTGAGACTGATAGTTGAAAAAAACCCAACTCGGGCTTGCCTTTCTGGTGCTTGGTTGTTGGGTATTGGGATAAAGAACAGCTATAGTTTGGGTAGACAACCAGGAAACACTATGGTCATTTGCTCTGAAGTCCCAGAGAGGAGATTTCTTTTTTTCAAAAGGACATCAATCCTACTGAAGATAAATCAAGTTTGCTTCCAAAATCCTTTATGTTTGGTTTTTTTGGGGTTGGTTTTATTTGTTTGTTTCTCTGGTTTTGTGTATATATGTGTTTTTTTTTTTGTTTTGTTTTGTTTTTGTTTGTTTGTTGTGTAGGGGTTTTTTTGTTTGTTTTGTTCTGTTTTTTAAAGCTCTAAAGAGAATCTAGAAAGAGATATCTCTTATGATTTTGGTATAAACCCCAAAAATAATTAAATGACAAAACCATGATTTCTTAGAAATATTTAAGATAGCAATAAGGTATAGAGAGTGGGTGGCGGCTAAAGTATTTCTGAAGTTCTGAAGTGAGACCACAAAGTTTTGAGGTGGTAAGATTTGTGTTTATTTTATTCTACCAAAGAGCAAGGGGATCTTCTCTTGGCTGCAACAGTTTTTCCAGGATTGATATAAATGTCTTTGCATCAAATCCAGGTCCACCTATAATTGATATAACCCAGAATTTCCACATTTGGAGAAGCTCATTAGCTATATTTAACATGAAGTAAAGGTTAATGGGATTTTTGATTATATGAACACTAAGGATTTTTATCAAAGCAGAGCACAGCTATAAACAATGAAGTGTTTTAATGCTGATATGGTGATATTAAAGACCTGTTAGTGAAATCCCCATTTTGAAGTACTTTGTACATGAATTCTGTGCAGTGGGAATCTCTATAACCCAGAGTAGACTAGTTAGCACAGAGTAAGACACGTATATATTTATAATACAAACACACACGCATATATATATATCAGGTTTCTGATAGACAAAAGGAAGCCAAACTAGAATGCAAATGTAACTTTTGGCACAAAGACCATGTCAACCCAAACAGACTAAAATTAGTTGATGATTTTCCAAGTACAAATTTACATATAAAAAGAACAAAGCCATTCAATTCTGTATTTGCTTACTGGAGACCAATTTACCCCAGAGGGAAGAGAAATTTTTTAGTATGGCTGTTGTCCAAATTATTATGATTAGGAGAAAATAAATGAGATTTTACTTTGGTCATGCAAAAAGAGCTATTTTTCTTTTTGACTTTTACTGGATGAGTAGGTTGCAAATTCTATATCCAGTAAGGATCCATTAACAAGATTTAAAGCGACAAAGCAGTGCTGTTTCTTATCAGGAAACTTGTTTGGGGTTGTTTTAAATTCTGTTTTAGCCATTAACTTCATACTGCCTAACATCTGTGGTAGAGAGTTGTGTGGGACATCCTACTGCCACTAAAGAGACCTTTCTTCATCAATGGATGTGTGATAAAACACTGCATGTTGTATGCTTTGTTCAGGTATACATCAAGGTATATTTTTTTCATCAGTCAGACTTTCTTTTTGTGAAAAACAGTTTACAGAAAAAGAAAACAAAACAAACTCAAAAATTACTACCCATAGCTTAGGCAAAAACAAAATAAAGAGTGAGAGAAAGGGTCATATTCATTTTTCTTTCAAAAGATTTCATGTGGTTTCAGGCAGTTCTTTACCACTGTAGAAATGGATTATGGAATTCTAAGTTACGAGAGATTTTTAAGGATCAGCCTGCTTTCTTCAGCATCCTTAAATCAAAAGACAAAACCAGCAACTGACTTGCAATGAGAAGGACTAATTGTGGATGGCAGTGTTACACTTTATCCACAGTAGATATTAATTAGATGTGTGTAAATGCTCTCTTTGATAGTAAGAATCTGATCTAGAATTAAAAGAAGTCTATGAAAGAGCTGCCATTGACTTCAAAAGTTATTAACCCAACATATAGTTGCAGCACATGACATAGAGTATACTTCAGATACCAGTTTTTTATTAACCTTGGGAAGATAATTAACCTCCTCAATCCCATGCCTGCAATGCCAAAAAACAAAGGCTTTGAATCAATCTTCCTTTGCTAGAAATGACATTTCTTCTATTCCTAGTTACAGTTAAGGGAGGAAACATGCTCTCCTTTTCCCAGCTTCTGTCTCTGATATACTACATTTTCTCACAAGAAATACTTTATTGTGTTTCACCTTGGTTTATTTGTTATTTAAGAAATGAGGCAACATACCCTTACACACCTTATGTGTAAGTGTCATAAAATCTTTCACTGAAAAGCCTCCTTAAATGTAAAACAAGAAAACAAGCCTCCTTGGAATTGTCCCAGAAATATGTCAAAAGCAGAGGACAGCTGAGGAGAAGGGTGTTATGTATGTGAATGAGAAACTACAGTTTTGGCTTTTTTCCTCTATATTACTTATGCACACAAAAACACACATGCAGAAGCACAGACTTGACAGGGTATCACAGAGGAAGTGGGAGAATTTATGTTTGATACCAGTATCTCAGCAAAATCTAACTAGTGTCATTTGGCCAATTCATAGTAATTTAAATTGGCAGAAGAGAAAAAAAAATCCTAACCATAGTCAATAACTCCTTTGGTAGGTCCATTCTAAAGCATGGGTAAAGTTAAGTCAAGGGAATAATTGTTAGGCAGTAAACCCGTGAATGCAAATTGGCTGATACTGGGTTGCTTACATGCAGCGTATAAAGTATTTCTTTTTTCTCTTTCATACAAATTTTACTAAGAAACACTGTGCTGTAGAGAATTCTTCCTGACCTCAGTATTAGAAATAAACCAAATAATTTTACTAAAGACAGTAATAAACAGAGAATCATTAGTAAAATCCTACTATGAACTATATGCTTGCTGGAGGAATACCCAAAGAGTCTCTACAGTGCTTCGCAGAATTACTATTTCCTGTCCCTTTTGAATGCACATTACCCAATTTCTTCATCCATCAAAAAGATTCCCATGCACATACTGAGTGGATATTTACTATAGTCTGTCAAACCTCAGATCTCAGCTCATGGAAAGTGCACATCTGCTTGCTGAATATGAGGATGCTCAAGTGATGATGGGGTTCTTGACATAAGGAAATAAAATAGTGATCCAGCTTTGTCAAAGCATCCCATTAATGTCACACTAAAAGCAAGTGATCACTGCCTTAATAACAGAATTAAGAATGACCCTACAAATATTTTCCCTGATTCCACACTTTGAATGCAACTATGTAATTTTGTCTGTATTTCACAATAAAAATACATTGATTTATGTAAACTTTTACTTTCCAAACCCCAAAGCACTTTATGGGCTGTGAAAAATATACAGGAGCAGTTTCACTTATGACTAAATGCAGCAATCCCTGCAGTGGAGTTCTGCATCTGTTAATTAAGGTACATGTGTAACCCAAATTTCTTTCTACAATACCCTTGTGTACCATTTCCATATCTCAGGCTGGGAACTAAGGCTAGGAGATTACCATTAATCTCCACAGGCTCCCAGAGAGATTATGAAACTAGATTAAATCTATATAGAGATCTCATGGCAGTGCAAATAGTAGACACAGATCAAAGTCCTGTATTGAGATGACTCCTCTTCCCTATCAGGACACCAAAAATGGTTCTGGTGAGTGGTATGAGATTTCTAACCTGCAATAACAATTTCTTTTTTTATTCTACTAGGAGATAGAGTGACATTTGGCCTCTGAAAATGTTCATTGAATACTAGGGAGGTAGGACTTTTAAAGCATCATAATTTATAGATTTGTAATTAACAAAATTGAAATCATTGCACGATTACTACATTATAAACCCAGTCCTTTCATCCTGATGCTTGTGATTTTGCAATGGCTCTGATTAAAACTTCTCTGAGATTTGCATATCTTCCTAAGAATTTGAGGTGCGTGCTGATTTCATGTTTTATCTCATTTTGATGTGTTGCAGGTGCTTGCCAGTGACTCCCACAATTTCTATTACAGTCAGCTTTTACTTTATTGAAATATTTGTGCAGCATAATACCACACTGATGTACGACAGGATTTCATCTTAATGTGGAAAAACATGCATAAGGCATTGAATGCACTAGGAGTTTTGGTCTGATCGTTACAGGTAGATGGGTGGGGGATTTTTTTACTGCAGACAGGATATGGGAAAGAATGTAAGAGTGATTTTGTATCCATTTGTATTCTGCAGGCTATCTATGCATATGATTCCTATTGCGCCCCCTTCTCCCTTGGTTGCTGCCTTTGCCTCGTGATTAACAGTGATCTAGTATCTTGTCACCACTGAGGCAGCAATGGGACTTCAATATGACAGATGCTTTTATGGCAAAACCACTCAACACTGACTGGAGATAAAACCTGGTCTGCAAAACTGAGAAGTGTTGACAGCTGAGGAAAGGTATCCTAGGGTACCACATGCTATTAGATTATTTGATCCTGTACTTTGAGGTAAGATTTTGGGCTGATGACTTCAGACTATTCCTCCAACTCATTTGTCTTGTTTCTTCGCTTTCTTGAACCTGGGTTTCTTCACTAACACCGATGATAAGATCAAAATATCCAACCATGTGACATATAAAGTGCTATTAATTCAGGTGTTTGTAGAATTTTAGGATCTTTCCATTACTTGCTGAAAATGACTAGAAGGTGTGTAAGAGAATTTTCACGTAACTGTAAGTACAACAAGCATCACACACTAGGTTTTAATGGTCCATTCAGGTTGTATTCCATTCACTCATTTCTGTTTGCTATTTTAGGGCTCAGTTCTACAATGACAAATAGATAGGCAAATTGCTCAGACAAAAATCATACAGATTGACCTGCTTAGATCTCTGGGACACTAGAATTCTGTACAGAATGATGGTAAGCCATCATTGATGTAGTATAAAAGAATCTGTATTGAAAAAATGCCTCATTATGACTGAAAACACATTAAAAGTGTGCTCAAAAATTTGACTGCCCAGATTACATCATGTTAATAACAAATGTTGCTAGCATAATCTTCAGTTTAGAGGAGTTTATAGAAAGCACTCAAATTCCGTTTTTTCTACCTGTTTGACTAATAACATTGGACAAAATGTGAATTATCAATGCTCAGCACTATTTCATAGTTTTCTTTTGTCCTAGAAGTGTCTTTGGAAAGCAACAGGCCTGTGACTTCAAGGGGGAATGATATTCAAGTCTCCGTTAGCCATGTCCAACTCTAGTGTATGGTTGATACATCTGGGGGTTCACAGTAATTAATTACACATGGATTATGCTATCATATGCAGTAGCCGATGATTCATTACAACTGTATTTTTACTTTTCTACTATTTTTTTCAGGCTGAGAGTGGGTTGTACTTGTTCTTTTATGTGTGATGGTGAGTTACAAAGGCACTGGTTTTACACAGAAGTATAGTTGGAAATTTGTTGGGCTTTTTTCTTTTTGAAATATCAATTCAGTTTGGTTACCTCAGTGAGGACATAGGCATTATCTGGGTTTGTTTTAGAAAGAAAAGGTCTTTCAGCATTTTAAAACATTTTTCTTGTACATCAATAACAAATTATATTCAAATCAGCAGTTCAAATCAGCAATCACTTTTATGAATATTAGTCTTTCATTATTTTTCCTCTTTTATTCTGCTTCCTTGCCACGATGAAAAGTGAATTTAGTAATAATTATGCCATTTTTATTATTAACCAAGTAGAAGGCACTGAATATTCATATTTCAAAAGTAGAACCAACC
>JANHGN010001886.1:0-47825 GCA_024605025.1 Megaceryle maxima
TTTTCTTTTCTTTTCTTTTCTTTTCTTTTCTTTTCTTTTCTTTTCTTTTCTTTTCTTTTCTTTTCTTTTCTTTGTTTTTTTGTTGCTTTTTTGTTGTTGTTCTCCTCCCTTGCCTTTCTTGTCCCAGTGGCTCCTTGGAGACTTAAGACATCAAATCATCTGCCTTAAAGGCAGGTAGGGCTTAACTTTGTGCCATTGTCACTACCAGTAGCTCTCCTTTTCATTCTAACAGCCCAGCACTGACTTTTTTTTTCTAGCTCAGGTCTATCCTATGATCCAAGGACCCTAAAATTCCCTGCATTCCCTGCACTAAGCTTTGTTGGTCTTTTGACCAGGTGGTTTACTGACCCCAACCCTACTGTCTCAAAGAAAAGACAATACTCGCAGGATAGACAGAGCCCATTTTCCCTTCAGGAGACCATTTTAATCC
The DNA here is from genome assembly GCA_024605025.1 of Megaceryle maxima. Lineage (NCBI taxonomy): Eukaryota > Metazoa > Chordata > Aves > Coraciiformes > Cerylidae > Megaceryle > Megaceryle maxima. The sequence continues at coordinate 431 of JANHGN010001886.1, forward strand.
TGACCTAGACCTAGGAAAAGTCTGAAACCTTCAAGGAAGGTTAACTACATAGTCTTACAGGTAGTTGAGAAGTTCTTTTGTCATATGAAAACAAATCTAGAAGACAGTAATGGATGTTAACCATGCAGTAGAAACTGACAAGTACACTTGCTGTCACACATTTTGGTGTTCTAAATATCTAAAAAAATGAGCTTTCACCTCACGTTGCAAAACTCACTGGGGTTTTAAAAAAATTCTAACACCCAAGCCTGGCCTCCAGGCATGTTTCATCCTTAGTGGAAGAGTCATAGAATGCCTTGGGTTGGAAAGGACTTCTAAAGGTCATCTAGTCCAGCCCCCCTGCAGTAAGGAGGGACATCCTCAACTAGATTGAGTTGCTCAGAGGCTCCTCAAGCCTGACCTTGAATGTCTTCAGGGATGGGGTCTCCACCACCAACCTGGGCAACCTGTTCCAGTGTTCCACTACCCTCATAGTAAAGATCTTCCTAACATGCAGTCTAAATCTACCCTTCTCTAGTTTAAAACCATTGCCCCTCATGCTATTATTACATGCCCTTGTAACCAGTCCCTCTCCAGCTTTCTTGTAGGCCCCCTTCAGGTACTGGAAGGCCACTACAAAGTCTCCCCTGAGCCTTCTCCAGGATGAACAATCCCAAATCCCTCAGCCTGTCCTTTTAGGAGAGGTGTTCCAGCCCTTTGATCATTTTTGTGGCTCTCCTCTGGGCCCGCTCCATCAGGTCCATGTCCTTCCTGTGTTGAGGGCTCCAGATCTGGACGCAGTATTCCAGGTGAGTTCTCACCAGAGCAGAGTAGAGTGACAGAATCACCTCTCTCGACCTGCTGGCCATGTTTCTTTTGATGCAGCCCAGGATGTGATTGGCCTTTTGGGCTGGAAGTGCACATTGTTGGCTCATGTCCAGCTTCTCATACCCCAGAACCCCCAAATCCTATTCCACAGGGCTGCTTTTATCACCTCATCCCCCAGCCTATATTGACAATGCAGATTCTGACCGAGGTGCAGGACTGTGCACTTGGTCTTGTGGAACCTCATGAGGTTCACCTGGGCCCACTTCTCCAGCTTGTCCAGTGATGTCCATATGATCTGACAGCTGGAAAGGCAGCAGCAGTTTTCCTACTAAATTGCAACTGCTGTATGATAAACACTGTTTTAAACTGAAAGCTTGAAATATGAATGTAAATTCTTTACTTCACGAAAAGCATTGCTGACCAAAGGACACGTGCTAGGCAGCAGAGGTCATCAAAATGATATCACCCCAGCCCTGTTGTCTTTAACAGTTCTGAATCTAACAACAAAGCAAAGGAAAGGATTGATTCCTCTTGTTTTGTGAACAAATTGTAATTTGTATTTGTATAGTCCAGTGGATTATGGAATTGGGATTTTTAATTGGATCAGAATGCTCACCTCTGCAGCAGTGGCACTGGGGAAGTGCCCATGTTTTGTTTTGCTTCCTTGTCAGTTGGTTCAGGAGTCTGAGGTTTGTAGTTTGCTACAAAATGGTGCTAAGAAGACCAAAACATTATCCATATTCAGGGCTAAATACACAAGCCACTTCTTTGACCTGTCTGGAGGAAGAGGCAAATACAACTTTTCCACACTCAGTAGTTCTGGGAGGTGCTGGGATGTTAATCATCTGTATAAGTACCTCAATCAATGAATTGCAAGACAAAGGCAAAAAGGAAAAAAGAAAACCAACCATCTAGCACAGAAAGCTCTGCTGAGGCTGCACTCAAGGTGCTTTTAGAACATAAATTACAAAAGCAATTTTACGGCTTGATGACTGAAAGGACATGGTTGTATGGAGCAATTATTAAGGTGGACAAAAAGCTTCTTTTCCCCCAGGGGCCAGCTTAGATCCATCACCAGTGTTGTGCAAAGCTCTGAGGTGGGGGAGGGGATAGAGCACTTTACACCTGGCAGCGGGCACTCTGGTGAGAGGAGGGCTCCTGGTCTTCAAAGTGGGCCTTTTTCACTCTTGATGTTCAAAGGTAGGGATGCTGAGGGAATCAGTGAGAATAAAATAATTTGCTTAACCTTGTGTATTAAATTCAGCAAATGCTTATCAAATTGTTTATTTTCAGATAGAAAATTATTGGTTCAACCTTTTGGGAGTTGGAGGAGGGTTAACTGTGGCTGGGAATCCAATACTAGACTACATAACTGGAGACAAAACCTGAATACAGTGAGGTCTCAAGCAAGTCAGGTCAGCAGAAACTATAAAGAGTGACAGGGTAGGAGACTAGAGAGGGAGCAGACTGCCCTAGAGGAAAGGGCAGAGCCTAGCAAGGACCCAGATGCTGGAGATTTGGGGATAATCAGCAAAGATTATGTCCCGATTTCCACTAATTTCAAAGAGCATCAAGCAAGCAAAATATCTTGGCTTGGGTCCTAACTGCTTTATGAGATGAGACCACAGGATAAGATAGAGCCAGCCCCTAAGCTTGTGCTACTTTGTTTTCATTAGCAGTGACTAGTTGTTTTACTGGTGCACACAGGGGTGCTAAGAGTCAAACTCCACAGTGATTTACATATGGGCCAATGTTATGCAGAGCACACTTGGATTGACTGGCACACTGTTTTTTGTTAGATTTTTTTTTTTTTTTGTCGTACAATTTGAAGAATTTTAAATATTCACTATCAAATTTGCACTCGAAGAGAAACATCTAAAAGTATTTATTTATTTATTTATTTAAACTAGCAAAAGAACTGAAACTAACAGCCTGCTGCTTTGCAGCTGGCATTATGGAATCTACACCCTGTGTGTCTTCTACTGGCCAAGAATCTCTGCCATAATGCACAAAACTGTGGAAATGAGGTTGGGGTTGCATAGAGACACTGGACACTGAAATAAAAACACATGCAGCCCTGTGAGAACATCGTCTGTTCTAGTTATACTGAGGTAGTAAATGGGAGCTGCAACCCAAGTAAAATGCCTGAGTAGACAGAAACAAGGATGAGACATGATACAAACTCCACTGGGCTCTGGCTGCCTCCGGAGACAAAATGTGATTTGTTAACACCTGCAGTATCTGCTTGTGGCAGAAATGTGCCAGTGAGTGTTGCTCATATGGAAAGTCAGCAGAACTCCTGTCTCAGCAAAATTATTTGAGAATAGGGTTTATCATAAGCCATTGATGTTACACACTATCAGATCAAGGTGCTGAAAGACTGGGTTTTTTTTTTTACTTTTTTCTTAGAATGGCAGGAGACATACCTGATGGGTTGACATCCTTGCTACATGGTGGGAAAAAATGATATGCCTCTTCTGTCAGGAATCCATAAGTAATTATTTGCACTTGTTTGCTCTGGAAGGGAGAAATTGTTTGCATGTAGGCAATAATAAATCAGGCATTTTAAATATTTGATCCTCTGCTGTCAGAAAAATTGTCAATACAAAATACAGTTTCCAATAGCTAAGAACTGTAATAGAAATTTAAGCCCTTTATGGAAAAGGCCTTGGATTTAAGGATCTTACTTTTTTTTTCTGTAGTGGAAAAATAAGTAACATTGACTATTGAGATGAAACTATACGCTTGATAAAAACTTTATAGGTTTTTCAACTGGCTATTAGATTTAGAATGAACCTATTTAAACATTGTTATTCTTCCTCTTAGCTGAAATGCTGGATTTTACTAATGCACATGGCTGGTTAATGGGGTCACTGCAATATTGAAAGAGTAATTGTTAGAAACAGGGTAAACTGTTTTCTCTGTGGTTTATTGTTACCATTACTGGTTTGAGATGTATATCAAACAAAATTACCTAAACTGTCCCTGAGAACCTCAGTGTAACGTTTGCTGTGTGATGGATTTCTACAAAGTAGCTGGAAGAAGAGATTGCCTTGTAGTCCTAACAAAGTGCTCTGCTTCTCCACCCACCCAGTCCGGTTCAATAGAAGTGTTGGTTTCTGAATAAAGAGTTACAGTTTTGTTACTTCATCTTCATCACAGTGCTGGGACTGTAAGTGCTTCGAGCAGACTTCCTTCATTTTTTAATAATTTCCCAGGGCAAGAATAATTATGTGGTTTATAATCATAGATTCTACAAAATGTGTTATAGTACCTTTTCTGGAGAGGGTATCTTTGTAAAACTGAATGAAAAGACAAGTATGCAAGACTTGATTGAGTCCTACAGTAAAAACTAAAAAGAATGTTTCTTCTGGAACACAGTTATGTAAAAATGACTTCTGATTTCCAACTGAATAGCTCTTTACAATATCCAGTCACATCTGCTTAGTTATTTGACAGAAATTTTAGTGCCTCTTCCCCTTGAGATACAGTACATACCAATGCCATTTTAAAACTCTCTTTTCGGTGCAGAACCACATTGCACAGCCAGAAAGAGACAAAAACTCCAGCAAGACCTTTCAGACCAACCTGACTCTCCTCTCCCCACACCCAGGCACACGTGCTATAAAGACGGTTGTTCTCTAAATGGCTTTTTTTGTTGTTGTATGACTTGTAATCTATTGCAAGCCTCCAGAGAGGTAAATTGACAGGCAGCTGCACGTTAGGGTGATATTTCTCTCCTGACAACACTAGATGGACCCAGCCATAGGGAACAATGTGGTATCATGAGATATTTTTGCTGAATATGATGCTTTCAATTGAGCATCTTCAAGACTGCTTCAGCTTTAAATCTGAATTTGGCAGATGGAACAAGGATTTGACGTTGACCCTTCACCTGACAGTAATACATTTTTTATCTTTTAATAACATAGACTAGTGCTGCATTGTGATTTCAGGAAGCTCTTTGAGTAAACAAATCATATTTGTCATCCAGAGACTAACATGCCTTCCCATAGTCTATAAAGATGAGAAAGAAACTGAAAGATAGGCTTGGAAAAGTTTTCAGCCAGCTAAGAATATTTTTTTTAGCAGTACATTGCTGCATCAGTTGGAAATTAATGTTTTAAATGATATTTCTTAAGGTACAGTTTATATGAGTTCTTGAGTTGATTTCTCAAATTGATTTCTCAATACTGTTTGATTAGTCCAAATGTACTGAGGGTTTCACACCCAGTCTTTAGCCCAGTTTCTCAGGAGAACAAGCTTTCTGTGCTCATATAATCTAGCTGCCTATGCCAAGCAAATTGTTTTTGAGCTTAAACTTCAATTTACTATTTCACTTAAATTTCATATCAGCTAAAAAGCAATCCTCTCGAGTTATGATTCATTCCCTGGTCATCAACAGAATGAGAAAAGCAGATGTACTATCACACCCACCGCCCCATGGCAGAAATGCTCGAGGTGTGGATAGTTTTTTGTCTGGTCTGGGCAGAAATGAGTGAGGATGGGGAGGGTCAGTATTGCAGTGAACGAAAGCTTTTAGACAGTGATGCTTTTAAAAGGAAAATGAAGATTGCACCCCAAAAAAATGAGGAATTTTGTTGCATTCTTGCAGTAGGTTTCCAGGGGAAAACATCATTGCAGTGTGAAACCAACAAAGGCATCAAATACTGCATGTACCTCTGGGTCCTCCCAGCAGAGAGCAGTACGCACTTTTCTCCAGATCCAATTTTGGATGACAGCTGCCACTTACAGGGATCTTTGGTTAGCATCTGGTGGTAGGAATGAAACGAGTCCAGCACAGTAGGACAACAAAAAATTAATTAACTGTGGGCTTGCTTGGGAAATTAGCTGGCTGAGGGGAAACAGAAAGATTTGTCTGAAGTTTGGGAAATAACCTTGGTGAAACATCCTAGAATATGGGGGGGGGAACAGGACATGAATGTACTGGCCAAGCAAGGATGGTTTCCAATTATGTATTTGGAAAGTGAAAGCAAAATGACACACACAACATTGAAGAACTGAGAATTGAGCATCACCCACATTGTCTACATATATGTCTTGAAATTTATAATGTGAGTTTTGAAATTGTGTTCAAACTGGAAGGGAATATTTTTGTGTAACACAGTGGAGAATAATTACTGACAGATTGAAACGAACAGCATACATATTGTACCATTTATTTTATCAGTTGAATTCTATGATTTGTTCCTCATCCTACAGTCTCGTAATGGCATTAAGTGATAATTGTGTGCTAGCATGGCTAATCAGAATGAAAATTAGCCTTTTTCAGTTGAATTAATTGTCTCTATTTATTCTGCTTCCAATTCAGTTTTTAGCTATTATTTATAGTCTATTTAAGAAAGATTGCATCTCTTCTGCAAAACCACTGTCTTCAGCAAAACCGCTGTCAGAAATAACAGCAGTTTTACAAAAACTGAAATAACACAGCAGTTCTCATTTCAGTTGGATGTGCCTTCCATACTTAGTTTTTGGCTTGAAAAGAAAGCCATTATATTCAGATAATAGTTTTCCCAGCCAAAAGCATGCATTCATATGGAAAAGATTGACTGTTAAACTGTAGCAAAATCTGTAATCTATGCACAATGATATTTTATAATAGCAGCCTACGCTAAGTAAAGGCATTTTGTTTTTATTTTTATAAACTCCTGAGAAACCACAGGCTTGACGTATCTGAACCCAGAACAGGAGCTGAATGTCTCATTGTGCTTTTCACTAAAGCTGATTTGCTCAGCACTAGAGAAGCTGGGACAGTTGTATCAGAGTTATTGCAATATGTCTGCAAAACCTTCATCTTATATAGGAACTGGGTACATTAATTTGTGCAGTGCTTATTATTGATCAACCATAATAATTGCTAAATGACCCAAGGCTCACTTCATTATAGTCAGAACTAGGTAAAAATCCACACTGTTGCTATCCTTATCTATTTTGAGGCAAATCTTTCCCCTTACTCCAACTCTCAGCACCCCAGATAGGCAGCAATCACAGGCCTGTGTAAAGCACATCTGAGAAACACACATTTCCTAGCAAACAAAAGTTAGAGGTGAGGAGGGTTATACAGGGCACAGCATCCCTAAGTGTTTGATCCAGTCAGATTTTGGGTGAACAATATACTGGTGCCACTGTTCCTGTCCTTGGGGTATTTTTCTCAAAGCTTGAAGAGGTAAAAGGCTGTGTACGTAGCTGGTCTCTCTATACCCACACTGCACAGCCCAGCACCTCGCCGCCACATCGGCTTCTGCCTCACCTGAGATGTCCTCTCCAGCGTCTGGGGTGGGAGGTGTGAAGCAGGGACAGGCCAAATACCAGCCCTGCAAAATCATACTCATCCAGCCCTACACCCTCTCATCTCTGCTCCTCCCAGCACAAACACCACCCTCTTCACTCACCTGACAGGAAAAGGGTGACTGTTCACAAAGAGACAAAGTCTTGGAAGAGCCTTCCTCTTCTGCAAGGTACATCTGCCATGTCTCCACTCCTGTGGCCCAGTGACATTTCTTTGTCTGGCACAGTGAGCAAGTAAAACCCTCCACAATGAGCTGCTGTGCTGATCCACAAAAAGCTGGAAGTCAGGTTTTGGGAAAGCTTTTTCTGTATCCCACACACAAGTAAGAAAATAATAATAATAAAAAAAAGAAAAAGAAAAAAAGAAAAGTGCTGAGTGTGTGAATCTTTTCAGTGACCCTATCAAAGCAGAAGTTTCTAGAGACCTGTATTTCAGTTATATGGGAACTTTTTGGGGGAATTTTTACTATGGTGTATACTAGTTACTGTATGCAAAGGTGTGCAAAGGACTCAAGGATAATGCTGTTGTGAAGACACACAACTCCTAAATGGCCACACAGTAAATCTTGCAGTAGAAGGGAAAAGGAGACTGCAATTTCAGTCATCCTTAATGCTCTATGATGTACCAGCACAACTTTTAATTAAAACTATGGTGCAGGAGGGGTTTTTATTTCACTCCAGAGGAGGACAGGTGGTAACGATGAGAAGGAGATAGCTCTTTACTTATTAATTTGCAATATTACTAGTACTCCTCCCATGAACATCCATCTGGTGCCCAAGAGCCATGAGGCTTATTACTTACAGGGTATGTTTTCTGCCAAGCCTGAGAGATTGCTCCAGTTCCCACTCCCAGAGACCTGGCAGTGAGGCTCAGGAATCTGGCATGCCCATGAAGCCCTGTATCATGCATCTTCAGCCAAAATGGGACACTTCACTGTAAGCTCTCAGAATAAATGAAAAAAAATTATTCCAATGTCATGGAGCTAGAGTCCCAAGATAAGGCAGACCTGCAGAACAACAACTGTGAAGCCAAAACCCAAGTAGCAAAAGCTACTCTGCAACTAGCAATTTCTTCACACAAGAGGGTGATTGCATCTGCAATGCCCTTTGGACAGCTGTGACCACACGTTAGTACAGCTAAAGGAAGCAGCACATGTTGTGTCTTAGTTACATTAAGCAACGTTACCAGTTAATTTGGTCCAGAGCAGTGAGTTTAGGGCTTTCTTCTTGTTTGTTTTTTGTTTTTTTGTTTTTCCTCTGAAAAAGGTCTTTAAAATCAAATTGTTACCTTCCCTGCTGAAGAAATCCTAAAAGAAAAACTGATTTTTTATGTTCAGCTCAGTGCCACACTGGAAAACCCTGGTAGTCAAAGCCCTGGTGTCAGTGTCAGAGCAGCCAGCAGGACTGCATGGGGTGACCCTGAGTCACCTCCTACCAACTATGAAGGGCAAGCAGCCTATTGTATTGCTTTGAAGAGGACAAAGATCCTAATCTGGATGCTGGGGAGCAGCCAGAAACGTCAGATGGTTTCCCGCAGTTTCCTTGCCTCTGGCAGAAGAGCCCTGAGGTCAGTGCTTTCCTTGCCCTGGCTGCCAAATTTGAGGCCAGTCACTCCTGGGCTGTCACAAGCTGCAATGCTGCTCCAGGCGTAACTGTGCTTGGAAACACGTAGCCCACATCTGATGTTGCCTGTATGTGAAGCAATGCCTAGGATAATGTGGGTCCTCTGGTCACAGAGGTATCTCCTCAGGCGTTCTTTCCAGCTGCTCTCCCCAGGCACTGACAAGGGGGCTGCCTGCTGCCTCACAGGCGTTTTTTTTGTGCACCACTTCTAAAGCAAAACCTTTCTCATGTACATCCACAAGACAAAGCTTCACGTCACTGCTCGCTTAGAACCTTTCCTCTGGTTCTGACAAATGCCATCCTACACAACACAGCCACAGAGATCGTTTAGAAGCCTGCTGTGTCATGCTTGTTGCCTCCCCCTGTACTGCCTTCCCTTTGCTTCCCCCTTCCTGACAGCAGCAAAGGCAAACAGTTTGTCTCCATGTTTACTGCCTTCTCAGCACCCAGTCCCCTCCAGAGCTATCATTGCTCATTTAGTGGGATGCCAGATCAGTCATGATTGGTGAACTTGCCAAACACTATCACTCCAGGTTAGATTTTTCAAACACTCCCGCTTGACTTTTTCCACACTGTTCTTCATGTCAGGGAGCAGCTCCCTGTAAAGGCCCAGAGAGACACTTTTTCTCATTTTAAATGCATTCTTAAAAGTTTTTCTTTGCCACAATAGCTGCAAAAATGCAGCAAGAAGAGAACTGGTGGTGTGCCAACCAACTCAGCCAAACCTTGTCTCTTTGTTCCTGCCCCCTTGCCTATCTGACCTGCATTAGAAATTCATTTACCAGGCTGAAGCCTATGGGGCCAGGCTTAGACCAGCATTTTTTTCCACGCTTTTAATAATAAGGTAGCAGGTCATGAATAGGGCTCTCAACAATATAACAACACATGCAGCTCACACTCTGAGAGCAAATCACAATCACATGGTATATAATGCACATGTAAAGAAATTCCTTTCAACAGCTACAGGAAAAATGTCAGTTTTTGACTTGCCGTCAGTTTGATGGAGAACTATAGCAAACAGCCATTATTCATACCAGCTTTGCCTTTTTCCCAGGTTAAATCACAAGAAGCAGGGTTTTCAGGCTTGAAATTGGCTCTCCAGGAAGTGGAACAAGGCCAATCCTTGTTGTTGTTTATATTTTGGAAGCCCACTTCTATTCTTTGCTTGAATCTCTGTATCAAAGCCCTCAGTGAACTATGCATCCACTTCAGAGTGACAGATTTTCTGTTTGCATTCCCAGTATTGAAATACAATGATATAGCAAAAGGCCTCAGATGCAATGCCCCCCACTTCTGACATGGCACAAGTCCCAGAGCACCGTGCCCTGCTGAGGGCACAGGGAGAGCTTTTTCGTTGTCCCTCAAGGCACAGTCTGCTAAATACATTCAAGTAATTGTGATACCAGTATCAGAGCCTCCTAGCCAGTGATGTTTAGGTACTTTGCAGTTCTCCTTTATCTACAGGAAGAGAAAGTTTGCATTGGTCACTAGAGTCCACAAACTACTTGCTGAAATTGGTGCCTGCAGTGTGACTGGATTACTGAATAGGAATCAGCTGCTTCCAGAAGAACCCTATAAGAACAAGCAGTTGTGGGGTAAATAGCTAGAGCCAAACCAACTACTGCCCTTTTACAACTTAAAGCAAGCTCTAGAGGTCATTGCAGCTTCCATGCATCCTGCTTCAGCAGGAAATTACATTTAAAAGCATGTAAAAAAAACCCAAACATTTTCTAAAGGGGTATAACTAGAACAGTAGAATAAAAGAATTGATTTCTATCTTTCCAGGTGCTTCACAGATTTCTTCCAAGAGACACTCAAAATTCTAAAATTCAACCAGAAACTGCTGTGCTTAAAGACAAAATAAGAAGTAAGGGCCTTGTAAGTTCACAGCTAGAATTAGCCCTGAGTTTGAGCATCTTAAAGAGAAAACCTGGTATCATGATCTTGAGTAGGTTTTTTTTTTGTTTAACTGAATTTTGTCTAAACTTTTCATAGGAGGTGGATTTAAAAAAAACCAAACAAACAAAAACAAACTAGTCCTTCTTTATAGGAATTAGTATTAAGTTGTGATATAGATGTCGAATGACAGGCATGTGCATGAAGATAAGACTCATGAAGGCCTGGCCCACTGTGCTATGTGCTTTGAGATCCCAGAAGAGCAAGCACCTTAGGTGGTAGGTGACATTCTGTTAAAAGTTGCTAAGAGACTTGCAGCTGTCCAAGAGAATGAGGAGATAGCAGCTTCTTTTCTGTTTACTGCTACAGAGGAGATTGCATTTCACATTCTTCTTCCCTGGAGTCTCTTGTGCCACAGAAATCAGTTATATAAAATTTCTCATTATGTCTGATTAATTAGGCAGAAGAGTTGGTAAACTTATCAAAACGTAAGCACAGTATGACATTTTGATTGCCAACCCCTTCAAATGATCAACTCTCTCTGAAGCCCTGCTTGTACTGTGACTGCAGCAAGATGCAGAAATGCTGTTACACAGCAGCAACACATCAATCTTCCCCTTTTCGTCTTGACTGTGGCTTTACTACAGTCCTCCACCAGCCCTTGTAGTAGTTTTCGAGTGAGGCAGCTGTATTTACAGCTGCAGAGTGTCTGAGGCTGTAGCAGTGCACTCCCCAGGTCTCAAGACAGCCAGAAGCTCCCTCCTGAGCAGCCTATGCACAAGCCTCAGCCCCAGCTGTGTCCTGGGGATCAAAACCACAGAAAACTGCTACAGCAACTGAACAGAACTTTGCTACTGTAATGAATTGCACATGCAAGCCCCCAAGCCCTTACTAAGGGAGCATTAACTACATATTGTGAAAAAAAGAATAAATCAATCAGCCAACTAGAAGGTGAGAGACTGGCATTAGCTGACATTCTGCTCTTAGGAGTTTATTTCAGTGCAGAACTGTGGGGAAAAACATTCTATTTCCTTAAGCCAGACCTGGACGCCTCCAGCAAGGCTGCCACCTTTTCTCCTAAGAGAAAAGCCAGTGCCTCTTACATGACCAACCCATGGCCAAGAGAGCAACCCAGGTGCATTAGGGCAGGAGGGTGCAAGCAAGTTTGGGCTAGGATTGCCACCAAGTACTCATAATAGGACAGAGGGCAACAATGAAGAGCTGGTTCAGGGAGCCAGCCTAGATGAAGAGACTCTCTGAAAGCTGGGATGTGAGACTGGTCCATGTGTCTGTACTGTCCTTAGCATTGCCCAATTTACAGTCCCTCTGGACTGGATTTCAGTTGTCCATGACCATGTCCTTACAGGGTTTCCCAGTGTCCTTCCAGATGGCTGGGGACCATTCCCAATAAAGAAATTGGATAAGGAAAACTTTTGGAGGGTGGCACAGTTTAATACTAATGGGTTTAGCATTGTGTTCCTGGAGGTCTTAAATGCATTTATTTTACACTATGTTGGCACTGGAACTGTTGTAACACATGATGTGCAAAGTCACCAGTTTTATGTAGGTCTCATCAAAGCCCAGTTTTCATTATAATCAAAGTGTGTCACTTTGCAACCTTGGTCTGACAATCCCCTCCTTGTCAGTCCATTGATGCTATGTGCAGCCCCACAGTTCCCATAGGGAGGGAGCTATTCTTGCTACTGACAGCAGAGCTTACCAGAGCCAGTGAGCAGCTGGAAGCAGCAGGAGAGCTCCAAATACCTTCAATTGTATTGAAGTGAAAACATTTTTTATTCCAATGCATTGTCCTATTTGTAACTCTGTATGCTACAGAGCTTGAAGTATAGAACGTTAACTATCATATATTAGAGAAAAAAAAAAACCCTAACAACAAACAAACAACAAATCAGGAAGGCAGGAGAGTTCTGGAACCACCAGACTTCATACAAATGAAACTGCATCCATCCTACAATAAACACACACACACTAAAACAACTAAATAGTTTACTACTTGATAATCATGAAATTCCAAAAATTTCATGATATCATGATAAAATTCCAAAAAGTGCAGCAATTTCACTTCCCAGCCTTGCTGCAGATTAGTTTTTCTGCATCATTCAAAGCATTTTTACAAAGATGGTTTCTTAGGGTTTTTTTTTTTCCCCCTACAACAGAAGACAACAGAAATTTAACAGACTGCAAGCTGGAAATTGGTCCTTGGCAAAGCTGAGCTTCAACCAAAGAAAGAGTCATATACCTGCTGTGCCATAAACATGGCAAAGAAAGATCAGTTTCAGCTCTTCTCCCCATGCACCCCAGATTCTTAAATTAATGAACAGGGTCACAAGCAGCTACAGAAAACACTTTACAGAGTTTAATAAATGAATGACCTTAACTTTTCTGATAGCTTAGAGGGATAACAAGACTTCACATCATCACCATCGAGATGTGCATTTCAGAATGTTCTTAGATGTGCTTGAGAACATCATCACAGATGAACCATTATGGGTTTTTTGTGTGTTCCTTAGGTACCACTCACTGTCAGCCTGGCTTCTAGTGCTTCAAGGAGATACTGCACACTGCTCATTATAAAGTGCATCTCACAAAAACTCCAGCAAAATGAAACAGCCTCTTTTGGCAAGGAGGCACAGCATGAAAAGAACTGGTTAGGAGGAAAAGGAGTAAACTCCACTCATTTCAGGAGAGATTTGAATAGTTTATTTTGCCCAATCAAGAGCCCTTCAGCATAATGACACATTCATATACACATATATGAACTTTTTTTTCTGAAACATTAATGTATAATACATTTTCAATTTAAAATACCAGCTGCACAGGTATTTTTATTTACAAAAATATTCCATACTTAATTTTTTTAACTTTCTTATGAGGACATAGTTCAGTTCAAGTACATGTAAGTAAAATAACTCTATGCAATCTAACATAGTTGTTTGTAACAGTACAGTTTGCAGTTCATATGAAACTATATTTGTAGACAGATGGATTTGCAACCCTACCTAAAAATGCATATTCCAGTAATCACCCTCAGAAGAGCTAGTGGGGCTCAGCAAGACTTAACTGAAGAATAAGTTGCAATGAACAAAAATAAAAACACACATGTACACACTAAGATATACATAAACGAGAACTGCTACACATCAAGCATGCTTACCCACAAGTGGGCAATGTTAGAAAAGTTTACTGATGTTTTTTTTTCATTTTCCCCCCATGGCGCTGGTACAATGAAACAGTAGCATAACTAGAAAGCAGCATGTTTTCCTAGTTCTAACCACTACAGATATCAGAGCTCAGGTCTAAAATAACACAGTACTGCTTATTTACAATTCTGTTTTAAAAGGGAATATTTAAAACATGTTCCCACCCCTCTTCCTTTGCATCACCTATTACTGAATGGTAGTGGTAATCCACGTACAACTCCTTACATGTTTTCAACTAAAACAGTTTAACTTCTAGTTATTATTTGTGGGGTAATATGTAACACAGGTACTGACAAAAAGAAAGACAAGTGTAAAAGTAACCTACAGCTGTATGACTTAAACGTTTCTAGGCACTTCACATGGAAAACTAAAAGGAATACTGATTGACATGTTGAATTTGGTTTTTCTATGTTTCCGCCTCATTTCTTTTACTTTTTTTTTTCCTTTTTAAGAATGAATGCCCACATTTTAAAGCCTAAACTTTATAAAGCATAAAAGAACCCAGAAACACAGTACACTCATCTGGCTTGAAACATTAATAAAGTAAATGACATAGAGCAGATCTTTATAACATGCATAAGAAGAAGAAATTGGCCCAGCTTAACTTAGCTTTTCAATGAAAATTGAAATAAAACTGGTTTAGCTGATTCGCCTGTTTTATTTACTTCCTCCCCTCAAACATCATTAATTTCTGTCTACAAAGTATTTGAAGATTTTGTGGCAGTAGCAAAACTATCAACATCCACCCAAAAAGATGCACATAAATTATACAGGGAATTGTCTAGAATAAGAAAAGATTAAACTGACAAGTTACCCTGAAACTTGGAGAGGGAGGCAAGGCACTGCACTCCTCCTTCCCCTACACTGAACTTCAGCTGCTATGGATGCCTGCCCGGGTATGTTAAACCATGATGAGAAAGAAGAGGGCACTTCAGGCTGTAAGTTTTCCAACACGTCTGGTATACAAAAAATAACCTGATTTACATGTAAAGAGCTGATGTATAATCAAGAGTCATACACTACTCAAAATAGTTATTGGGCAAACCTCATTTCAGTTTTGGGGAACTTTAAAAGTCTTTCATGTGTATACCAAAACAAAAAGAATAATAGAAAATCAGTCAGCCACAGATTGCAGCTATTAAGAAAACTTTTACATTAGGTTAGTTTTCTGAATGCACTCTTCCCCCTCCATACTTAAGGAATTGTTTAAGACTGTTCAAAATGGGAGGTAAAAGTAAGTATGATTATTTTGTGCAAAGCAAAATGGGCTATTTGTTGTCATTGCTTAGTAATTGTATCATCTCGATATGAGATATGAATGTATTCATAAGCTTAAAACAACTTCTTCTATGGATAATATACATACTTTAAGTACTTTGACTTAAAAATTGAACATAATTCTTTTTAAAATTAAAGGTAGAAGTGTACATATAAAAATTATTTAAAACTAAAAGTATATTCTTAAGCAGTATGTATAAATATAACAGATTTTATCGTATTATCTAGTAACAAATCTGAAAGTGTTGCAGTAATTTATAAACTGAATGCTGACACAGGATACGTGCCTTTCATAAGATTCTATATTGTATATACTTGTATATACATATTTTGCTAAGAAAACACACATTCTAAATGATAGTCACATAATTAGCAAATATGCCTGAAAGTAATCTGTTCTAAAATCTTTATTAAACATGTGTGTTTATATACAAATAATGAACCTGAACTGCACAAACATAGAATTAAGGAATAAAATACCATGATTGAATTAAAGTGCAGGAAAAATTCAAGTTTAAAAGTTCAGGTAAGATCAGTGCCATTAATTAAGGAAAAAAACAAATCAAAGACCAAAAACTGAAAAACTAAACCCAACACTACAAACTAACCAAAACAAATAGAAAAGGAAAACAGAAAGGGAAAAAAAGGAAATGAACTTGCTTCCAAAAAATCCTCCTTTGGATGTAGCTTTCCAACATCAACTGTCATGCAAGTACCACCTCAGGCAAAAATCTCTGCATAAAGACAGACAAGGAACACAGCTATATATTACTATATTTTATAACTGTTTGCTGAAGAACAAATCACTGGAGATGCCTGTGGTGTAACACTTTCAGACTTATTTGGAATACACACATATTTACACATATCAACATTCAGAAGTTACAATTTGGCAGGACTAAGGTGAAGAAAAGCTTCTTCAGTTTACAGTTCCTAATAAGACACACTACATATAAACAGATAGGTAGCAGCAGTTTCTTATACTTCCATTAAAAAAAAGCGCTCAACTGTATTTTATAGTTTTCCAGACACCCTAAAAAAAGTTTCACACAACTAAAATGCTAGCAAAAAAAACCAGGGGTGCTTCCCCTCCAAGGATTTAAATATACTTTGCTGTACAAAAGGTGCACCACCAATAGCAGAATGCAGTGTGTATATGATCAATTCCTTCCACAGAGAAGTAAAAAGGAACATTTTAGACTAAAATTGCAGATAGCCCCTTTTATTGACCAAGAACCATTTGTGTATTCATCTCACGAGCAATCATTTCATTAGTTTTCAAAACTAGAAGCATTCTCTGAACGTATGCAACAAAGATTCAACTATGAAAAATTCCGTAACACCAAATAAGACGCTACACTTCTGGTACTGGCAGATGGTTTCTCATTACCTCATTATTTTTTTTTTTTTTACTTGCTGGTGGTTGTCAAATGTTTCTCAACGATAAGGTTAAGTATGCTTTCCTTTCAAGCCAAGGTCATCTTCCATTGAACTGACACCACAATTTGCTGAAGAGTACTTTTGCCATCTTCGCCCCTAAAGCCTGACCAGGCTAATTTTCCAGGATTTTGTTGTTCTGAAACATAGTTCATCTTCACCAAGTCAAATAATAGTCCTCTCCATTTATAAATGTGAGATAAGGAAGGGGACAACTGTCAGTTACAGTGGTTTTTTTTTTTTTTTTTTTTAAATGGTATGGACAGTAGTTTATCTAGCTTTCTTCTACCTGGAGTTTTAACAAAATGGTGTTAAATACCTATTAATTAAACACTAAAAAAAACCACACTGAGGGAAAGATTGTGTGGCAAGCTGAGCTAAGTAACTGGAGTTAACATTGGCTCAGTAGGTATGGGACAGAGCATCAAGAAAGCATAAAATTGCTTACTCAAATAGTCACATTCTCTTTTGTTAAGTTCTTTGAACAGTGGATGTGGTATGACGTACCCTCATACGGGAAAGAGAATTCACATCTTTTCAAGTTAAATGTTACTATGCATAATATCAGAACATTTATTGATTTGTGCTAAAACGCTCCAACATATTTGCCTTTTATTTGAAAAAATAAAAATAATCAAGAACCATCAGTAGCTTTGATATTTTGCATCCTTGAAGGTTTTTTTTTTTTTTTTAAGTTTGCCTTCTCTATGTACCCACAACATCACTTTACAATACAAATACAATAGAGGTTTTGCTTTGGGAACATTCAAAGAGTGTGTGAAAAAAACCCAGACAGATTGTGATGCTTGGAAAAGCAAACCCAAATTATTAACTTCAGACAATGTATATCCTCCAGCTTCTAAGTACTCCCTTTTATAAAACAAAACCAGTCAGTAACTATTTCTCCTTTAAGGAAAAAAGTCTAAAAGTTTTGAAATGCAAACATTTAAATGAGAGGATTCCTTAAAATAAGAGAGCTCTGGTCATTCCCACTGTTAGAGCTTTAGTACAGCAGCCATTATCAAGTTAGCTCAGCTATATTATTTACCTCACCCAAACTGAACATTATTTTATCAATTCCTGAAGTTTTAGTGGACAGTTACCACTGCCCACATTGAGAATACTGCTTTAGAGACTAAATCTAAACTTTGGGCCAATGGCCTTTAGTGCTGGGTGGGGGCTGAGATAGGTACTTGTAAAATAGCTCTACTAGCAGGATTTAGAAATTTGCTAGACAATATACTGACAATTATTTATTAAATGTTAGATGCTTGCCATTATTCATGTATCAGCACCTCCATGGAATGTAAAACCGTTTGAAAACCTGAGTCCGAGATTATCTGATTTCACAGTGAAGGACTAAAGGGGAATCTAGAACTTGTTTTGAACAAAACAATCTCAGCTATTTTCATTAATGGCTGTAAAGATACATTCTGTTAAAGATTCATAAAAATTCACAGCATGAATGGAACTTGCAGCCAATTCTAAATGTTATACAAACTGAACTGGTAACTATTTTTGGCAAAAAAAATAATTAACTGAACAGAAGTTGAAGTATTCTTACCACGATGAAGATGCTACCACATTTCACATTGCACAGCCATAGCACGAATGAAAACTCCCAGCATGACACATTCCATTCATATTATTCACTTGACTTTAATGCAAAAATTGTGTATTTTGTTTTGCACTTCACCAAATATGATGTGAATACAAGAATACCAGATCAGGGGTCCAAAAGAGACTATGCACTGGTCAACTATGTGTACAATTATCAACAAGAAGTCTCCCAAGCTTCCAGCTTTTCCGATGAAAAGAGCGACAGCAAACTTCAACTCTTCTTCAACAATAATGGTAAATACAGTGAGTCCTAGAGAGGGTAAGTGGCTACTGTCCAGTAAGACAAACAACTAATCCAGCTCTTAGACCCCTGATTTATTGCCTCTCCTCGCAGGAGAGTGTAACACTGGCAGCAATTACAATAGCACAAAAACTTTTGGCATATGAAATATTAACACAGGATTGACTCTGCATTGCCCCTGCCCATCTCACACTACATTTTCCCTTTACCCTCTTTTCCACATGTTCTAGTTACCTTCTCTGTTCCAGCTCTCAGCTAACCAACAGCTAAGAAACACTTAAGTTTGGTGTTGGTTTTTATTTTTTTTTATTTTTATTTTTCTCCTGTGTGTTTCTTTTAAATATAAAGCTCCTCAGTTAAAGCCATGACTGAGGTAAAACAGTGTGTGATTTGTGCTAGGAAACAACAGTATCCAATGGTGAATACTCCTTTAAATTTCAATGGTCCTGCCAAAATGAATGGAAAAAAAGGATTCCCCCCCCAATCAGGACAAAATTAAACAGATGTAATTGATGAGCATCATCAGAATTGGTACCACTTCTTGTCTTTGTACTTCAACATCATCTGAAAAACAAAACAAAAACCCCAATTTCTAATTAATGTGTCTATAATACACAAAAAGGACAACGATACAAACTATATTCTTACAAAGCAGTACAAGAAGAAGGGAATTTAAGGCTTCTCAAACCTCAACCACACTGCTCAGCAGTGAGGATTTAGCAAGGTGAATTTCCTAATGGCAGCATCTGCTGATCTGCCCTCAGACACACACTTTGGGAGAATAGGAAATTTGCACAGAAGTTTAGGGGATGGAAAGAGATCCAGCTGAAAACAGAAGAGAACAGCCATCCCATGGGGTTACCGAGGAAAAACACTCATGGGGTTTGCATACAATTGGATCTTTCTTAAGAACCACAACAATCTCACCCAGAGCATTACTATTCTCGTCTCAGTAACAAATTATTTAAGTAATGGGAACTTGGCCACACTTTTGGAAATCTACATGCCACACCAGCAGAGGGCAGGCTCTAGATCAATGTGCCACAAGACAAAGCTGTTTACATTTATACTTAATTATGAGGAGCAATGATTAATAGGTAAAAGGGAAGTGTCCTTTATCAATAATATTACATGCCCTTTAGATAACTCTCTAACATGCCTTTGCAGAAGTCAGTTAGTTCCTTGCATAACATGCATTTGTTTGACAGAGAATCAGTTTAACATTCAGTTCAACCTTTACCAGACTCACCTCATGAGCGTGTTTAGAGAAAGAATCGGCACTGTAAAGCATAGCTGCAGTTTTTTCTTCCAGTTCTCCTAGTTTCTGTCCTCTTTCATCCAGTGCCAGCCGGGCTCGTGCTAGCTCACCAACTACACCAGATGCTGCTCCTTTGACACCTTCAATACCCCCAGGCCCTGGAATATGCTGGGCAAGACTCCTTGATGCCTTCCCAGATGCTGATTCTCCAACTGGAGTCATTTGCAAAGAAGTAAAAAGAGAACAGTAAGATTTTCTATCACTATTACATAAATATCAATATAAATAGTTTATAAAGAGGTGGAATTTCTTTGTACAGACACCAAACACCTAGTCATAGGCATGACCATGAGCAATACTCACTAATCAATGTAACTAGATATTGCTATTTTAATAAAATTTTCAAGATTTTGAGATTTTCAAACATATTTCCAAGTTTCCAGTCAAGTTATAAAATTACAGCCTTTTAACAGCTCAGGTGTGAAATTAAAGTTCCATCAACAGTGTTGGTCATCAACAGAATCGTGTTGTTGAAATGGTTTTTAATAATATAGCTTATTTCACAGGGAAGGTGTTGGGAGCTCAGCAGACAAAGCAGGAGAATTTTGAAAAAACAAGCTGTAGTTAGCTCTGGAAGTGATTTGCTGGTGTAGCTAGCCAGTATGACTCCACCAGCAGTTTCCCTTGATAGAAGTTCAGTTTTAGATGCAGACACCTAGAGATTAGGTGCCTACGCTCTCATCATTGTAAAGAAAAGGCAATACAGTTGTGAGAAAAAAATCTCTGGACTCTAGTGACAGCACTGATTACATTCCCTTTACTCATAATGAGACATCAGCTACCTAGCTCAGTCTAGACACTCAACAGATGTGTAAATCTCACACTGAACTGTACACTCTACAAAAATCTGAGTGAAGGTCAAAACATTTTGAATGCTGAAGTCCAATCAGTGAAACCAAATAATCTTTAGCTTTACTGAAACAATGAAATTATGGTTTAATTTTATTTTTTCACCTCTAGGAACAATATTAACTTATTTAACAAGCTTTGTTGCAGTATTTCAAGGTTTTCTGATTTGATTTTATGCTTCTAGGAAGAATGATTAAGATTTCAACTAACACTATGAACATCTTTGTGAATTCCCAGTAATAACAATAATAATAATAAAAAAATCACTATTATAGGTACTGCTGTGATACTCATGTTAAATATGACCATTTTAAAGACATTTTCAGATGTTTTTTGAATTGTCATTGAACTCACTTTCAGACTACAATTCTTTAGGTTTTTTTTTTCCTCCCATTCAATATTATTTTCCTCCTGAAGATCTGAGCCAAAACTCAATGGTGGAAACTTGCAATGATGCAGAGATACTTCTACAGTTACAAAAGTGCTCTTCTATTGCCATGAAAAGGCAGCTTTTTTCCTATCCGAGTCACAGCAATTAAACACAATTTGCACAAATTGCTCTAACAACCCAGTTGACCAACCCTTCAAAGTATTACACACATATAAATACAAATGTAATTTTTAAACACAAAAAGTGACTTTGAAATATTTGATACTTGTCAAAATGTACAGACACAAGCAGAAAAGACTAATTTTTATTAGATAGATCAAAAGAATCAATAAAAAAGGGAAAGGATTGCCAGGGAGCTTTGTCTGTTTTAACAGCTATGTTTCATGTTAAAAAGGAAACTGTTCTTTTCAAATAAGCTTGCATAATATAGTATTTCATCTACCAAATATCTGAATAAGAAGTTTTTTTCCTTAACTATATTAAAATGCTGCATGCCACAACAGGAAAAAAAAAACCAAACCTGTAATAAAAAACAATGATAAAATTCTAAAGCAATAAAAACTTTACCAAAACTGAATTTTACTGTCCTGTGAACAGAGGATTAAATTGAACTATCATATGCTTATCTCCTTGCTGTCATTCCTCAGGCATCTCTGCCTTCAGTTTAACAGCAATAATAAAAATAATGGTCAGTACTATACGTTTCATAAAGAAGAATAAAAAAAAAAGAGATCAGTTGCCCTATTACTTGTTTTATAATCTACTCCTGAATAAATAAGGTAAGGAAGCCTATGAGAAAACAGTACTAAGATTTTCTGATCTTAAGGTGTACAACACATAAAAGCTATGAAAAATTACTTGTCATTCCCCTTTTTGCTTTCCTCTTTTCCAATGTAATGTTCTAGTAAACACAGGTAATGCATTTCTCAAGGATCACTGGCTTCCTTGGATAGAAATACCAGAAAAATAAAAGCCAGTAAAAACTTACACAGTTCTTCTCTGTCAAGTGACTGTGCCCCACCTCCAAACAGGCCTTTAAAGAACCCCCTGTTGGGTGCTTCTGGTGTTTCTACAGGAGTGAAGAGCTCACCCAACATTTCCTTTGCAATGAAGAGAGACAACAATACATGACATACAATACATTATTTCACACACATTAAATTATTTCACTTTAAGGATTTTAGTGGGTTTGAATTTCAAAATGAGTATGTTTTGACAGATACCTGCCTTTGTAAGGTGACCTAGGAAATGAAAAATAAAACCGTATTAAGAAATCTTTCCAAACTATCTGTTCTGATAGCTTGCAGTTCATGAAATTCAGTAGCAAAGAAACGGATTCAAATAAAGCTGCATTTGCCCTTCAACAACTTGGGCAGCACTCCTGATTTTGTTCCGGTGAAACTGTATCTCTAAATACTCGTACCTGTGTGGGGTACCACAGTAGATCTTACGGCCCGCATCTCTACTATTTCAGTATTCTAGACAACTTCAAAGCTGAGCGTGACTAAGAATCTTTGATCTGTTAATATCCCTGAATGTAACAGATTCCTTCAAATATCTCAAGTTAGCATGCCCTGGTTATGTCAGCATGCACCTCCACCAGGATCAATTGAACATGGGAGTTTTGTTAACTGTGCATTAAATAAGGAAATTTCCTAGTGATCAGCAAGGAAATTAAATACAAAACTGTTTCAAATACAAAAGGATGGATGAAACAGTGAAATTTAAAAGTAGAAGTGATTCATCCTCATCAGACTTTACAGTGAGAAAAATCAAAGCACAAAAGCCGAAGTGCTCCACTTCATGATAAACTTAAGCATTGTGAATCTAGATTCATGATG
This sequence comes from Megaceryle maxima, assembly GCA_024605025.1. NCBI lineage: Eukaryota > Metazoa > Chordata > Aves > Coraciiformes > Cerylidae > Megaceryle > Megaceryle maxima. Next base: position 23,262 of record JANHGN010001886.1, read on the forward strand.
AACCTTAGACATACTCAAGAAAACAGTAATTTATTTTTTAATTTATTACCTGAAGATTTTCACATGTTTCTTGACTGTAGGTGAGCCTCTGTATTTCAGTTGGTGAGACAAGATAGAGTGCTTGTCCATTATTGGTGAAGCAGAATGTTCTGGCTATGCGCATATTGGTGAGTGGTAGGTAATATACATCCAACAATGGCCTTAAACTTGGCAAACTTAAAAAAAAAAAGAATTTAAAAAGCCCACATTAAATACAGCAGGATTGTGTATTATTGATTAAATGGCTCATTTTTAAACCACAAAATGTTATTTCTCTTCACCATCTGCAGAAGTACCACAAACATGGTAGCATTTAATGGAATTACAAAAATCCCAAAATATAAATGAGGCTTTTCAAGGTAGCACCTCAAAAGGGAAATTTAAACATCTGCATCACAGATGCATTTAAAAGCATTTAAATTATATTCTGAGCATGTGAATAACAGATTCACTTAACACATTATTCAGTAATTACTAACAAAGTATTTTGATAAGTATGTACCAATAGTTATCAATTAAACATCCTGCCTCTTCTCTCAGGTGAGGACTCCTTGACTAGAAATCCAACTCTAAAAGATCCATCCTTAAGAACACTCAGAAATAAACAGGGTTGTGCTTTCAAAGGAAAACAGAACTCATTAGCCTTAATTTTATTAATTATGTCCACTTATTTTATCTGACTGCGTATTTAAGAGGAAGTCCTCTTACAGCAAAGTTCACTTACCTTGTATTTTCTGGTTCTGCATCAAGCTACTGAAGAAGAAATGCAGCCCATTCAGGCTATAACAATGCTCTTGCTACCAAACATTCCTCTCACTCAAAGCAATAATAAATGAGTAAGAAGTGACTGAACACCTGACATCTTGATAAATAGAACCCAAAATAATAAACTGCTGTCTCAAACACCCCCTGTGAAATTTTGTAAGAATGTAATTTACACAAAATGTTATCTGCAAATGTACCAACAAAACATAAAGCAGATACAATCTGTGTAAGATTATTTTTTTCTAGAAACTTAAAAAAAAAAAAGCAGTAAAGGGGCAAAGCAAAGCCAAAAGCAACAGAAAAGAAAGATGTAGTAACTACAACTTAAGTGTTAGGGTTTTTTTTTTTTTTAAATGATACTGAGATTTCTAAATGTTCAGTGTGTATTTTACAGATTGTGGATTGTCTCTTAGCAGAAGCCTTTATCTATAACAAAAGGAAGCAGAACTGGTAACATGATTTTGGAGGCAACTTCTACTGGTAAGTAGTAAAAATAGGCACATGACCCAGAAATGACACTTCTGCCACGCACGTATCTAAAAATGAGAATATTCCTAAGAGTGAGTTAGTAACAGGGAAGTGTTTTGCTTCAGACTGATGGAAGCATAAGACATCCTTTCAGCTTCAAGACAAAACAGAAAAGCATTAGATCAGATAGGGCAAGCATGACATCCATAACAGTTTCACAGCAGCAAACAAATCTGTAAGGAAATAATAAATCCTATGTAAATTTATATCAGTAGACAAGTATTGGGCATCTTGGGTATCGTACAATGCTCTGACAACTTTACACAAGTAGCACATTAAGTCCACTCCCCAGCAGCAATTCATGCTTACAAAATGGTATTAATCTTTGGAATGGAATCAACTTCCCTACACAATCTAACAATTTGGTATAAATAACTCAGCACCTACATCTATGCAAAGTTCATCGGAAAACAAAACAAATCCTGAGGAAAACAGGATTTGTTTGAATATATGGAACCTGAACATTATTAAATTTGTTTTAATTAGGGAAAAAAAATACCAGTGCTTCCTCTGCAAGGTGAGCAACATTTTGTAGATATGTTTAGAATGTATGTTGGGATATACATGAATGAAGTTAACATACTTAATCAAAATTTATTTTTTAATTGTAGTATGCATTGACTTTAGATTTATTCCCTACCAATTTCCCAAATAAGTATCTTTCTAAAGAATTTCCCAGGCTGAGAGCTTGGTTTTGCAACCTTAAAAATAACCTTTTAGGAATTTTACTGGCACAATTTTCTAATGCCATATTACATGTTCATCTCAGCATGATCTGTAACCAAGATGTAGATGCAAGGGTATAGGTACATACACACTACTGTTCAGAAAAAAAATAGCTTTGGGAAATAGTCAAAAAACGGATGTGTTTACTTTCACATATTTAAACTTGTAACTTAAACTCTTACTTCAGATGACTTATTTCTATATAAAACTGCTAGCAATTTATCTTGCCTTTATAGCCCGAGTTCAGAGCCTTTAGGACATGAGCAAGGTACACAACAAAATGTGAGCTTGAGGCATAAACGTGATGCAAACAGCTGTGCAAAAAAAACCATGCAGGGTTCCGGTCAGGTACCAGTGAAGGTCTGACTCAAGGTGGTTTTCTCCATCATGGAGACCTATATCACACATTTGGAACTATCTGTTCAATTGGGGTAGATTGAGCTAAGATGGTAAACCTTTTAATAAGCAATAGGAATGCATAATCAAAATTATCCATGCTCAAGTGTTAAGAGGTTCATCAACAGTGAATGAATGTAGGGGTTGGTTTGTTCTGTTTTCTCCACCACCCCCCCATTAATATTCTTAAGCAAAAGAGAACATTATCTAGCAGAAGACTTTCTTTTTAAGTTATTATCAAACTCGCCTTACCTAAAGGTCATAATATGTCCATTGGCACAGAAACATGCAAGACAGATACTGTTACTCAATGACACTATGTCTCCACGAAGAACAAAAGAAGTCTCTGTTATGTTTTGCTTATAAATACAGTTCTGGGATGGCAGTGAGATAACTTTTGCTTGCTTTTCCGAACATATCACTGCATATTGGTTTTCACTGATTTCCTGAGAGGAAGAGGGGGACACTGAGACAGGTCGTCGCTTTTTTGATTTATCTTTTTCATCTTTATCTTCAGGAACATTGTGTTCTCTCCAGGGTTCATGTGCTGGTGGGACCAAAGATCCCGTGGTATCTAAAAAAGCCATTCTCAAGATTGCGCCTTTTAGCCTCAGGATAGTTCCTAGGAAAAAAAGAAGTTGAGCACATTTCCAAAACAGTTCCCCTAAATGGTTTTTCAAGATACAAAATATTTCTTTAAGAAACTAGCACAATGAAAAGAAAGCAAGAACTTAGGATTGCCTCTGTAGCAAAATAAACATAAAAAATCCTTTAGACATTTATCTAAAACCCAATGAAGCATGTACAAGAGCCCATACATCTTCAAGAAAACGTTAGACCAATTTTCAAGGGTTAAGTGTATGCACACTCTTCCATTAACTTCAACAGGAATGTAGACATTTATTAAGAGAGCCAAGCTAGAATGCATATTTATATTCAAGTTCACTGTCACAAACTCATTTCATCCCTTCCTGAGGAGTATAGCATGCTTAATACCAACAATAAATGTTACTAGTCAAAGGTGAGCAGCTTCTTTTTTTCAATACAGACAGGTTCAGAAACAAGCAATAGGTGTTTCCCCCCTGCAGTTTGTTTGAATCCACTTCTCTAGCATAAGAGGAAAAAAGTTTACTCTTGTTGCTGTTTAAATAACTGTCCCTGTATGCCAAATATTAAGCTAATACATTTCTTATTTTACTTACATTTATTCACATGTACATAAAAACATGAACATTTTCTAAATACACAAAAAAGTCACATGTACAGCAGTACCCGTTAAGGCTTATGCTGCAGATCCCAAAATTAAACGTACTGTCTAATCTGCAGCCTTGCCTTTACAATCAGATGTTACCAAATCTGACTACCACTGCCAATATATCATACTCAATAAGCACAAATCACATATGCTGTAGAGGCCACACTATTCGTAACTGCTATTTCAATCAAATATCATTACAATTTGCATGTCCCAATACCATCAGTGTGAGCAAAGCGGAGCAGAGCTGCATGTTCTGCAAGAGGCTGTGGTTGCAGGAAAGATAAAACTATGCTTAGCAGCATATTCAGCAAACCATTATTACACAGTAACTGATTGTGCTGTAATCATGTATCAAAAAACAAGATACAAGACCTCTCACAGCAATTCAAAGGAATATTTTATCACTAATATTTAAAGCTAGCTGCTCAATATATAACCCTTGATTTGTATTACTTTTTCACAATGCAAGAAAACTGAGTTTCCTACCTCATAACTAAAAAAAAAAAAAAAAGAGAGTTAAGCATTTGAAATTCTCTTCTGTTACCTCTGTTTAACTATTGCCAGGTACCACATTACAGTTAGCAAACATGCTTCTCTCAGCAAGTATATATTACAGTGGCATTTTTATGCCACATGAGATTGTATCTTCAACTTTGTAACTAAAACTCTGGTAATGAAGTAGCCAATCTGGATAGTTAACCTTAGTAGCTAGATCAGTAGAGCATCTAATAACTTTTAATTAAGCCATCATTGAGAAAAACAGTTTATTTAAAGTACTAAAAAAGCTTTATCAAAGTATACTTTAGCCCATCTCCTTTGTACATACCACTAGGAGAAACAATTACTGGCTGAAGAAGTCTTTGCTCTCCTCCTGGGGGTAAGTTCAGTACAATGACAAGCACTGTACCCAGAGTGGTCCCAACCCACAGGCATGGAGAAGGTGATGTATCAGCTTTTCTTGTGAAAGTCTCACAAAAGTGAAGAGCTGAAATTGCCTCGCGTGACTCTTTATCAATGCTAGTTACACTAGAACTCCGGGATCGACTGAAAGAGTTGTCTTTGACATCTGAAAATAAATCAGTATTAATTAAAAAGAATGGCAAAATGCAGGGATTAAGAGAATTCAGATTTTCTTTTTTTGTTCTTTAGCATTAAGTTTATAATAACTACCATTTTGATATTACTCCCATATGCTTCCTTAGTCACATTTCCTTTTGGCCAAGTTTTCAACACTGTGTCCTGAACAAAGCACCCAATCTTTTTTTTGCAGAGCTTGCACTAGGTAACTGCATGAGCAATTCTTATGCCTATCTTCTTGGGATAGAGAATAGCAGTCATCAAACAAGACCCCCTCCTTTAAAAAAACTGAATTACAAACTTCTCTGTCAAATAGTTGGCTTATTGGATTAAACCCTATTGCATGGAAGCCAGAATATGCAACTATTTTACTTTAAAAACTGCAGTGACATCCAGACAGCACGATAACATGTAACTTGTAATGACTCACAATAATACTGTCCCACTTTAGGAAGCTGTATGAACCCACTCCCCCCTCACTCCTTCCCCCCAAGACCCAAAGAAACAAACCCCAAACAAAATCAAAACAAATTAAAAAAAACCCAAACCAACTAAACCACAAATGAACCAATCATCAAACAGAAAAAAACATTTAGTAAGAGAAACATCAAATGCTACCAAATGACCCCTGGCAGTGGTAAGCAAAGGTGAAGATGTCCATTTTGAATTCTGTAGTGTAGTGCCAGAAATGGCACTTAGTCCATCTTTCTCACTGCTTAGCAAGTAAGGCTTTTGTAACAGAGAACAAAAAAAGCTCAAACCAGTAAACATGCTGTTCCATTCTAGCTATGTTTTTTTCTGTACATGTGGTGATACTTAAAGCATTAACTTGTCAATGGGCAGATAAATTCAGACATGCTGATGTATTAATTCATAATTCCAAAATTTTAGAACAAGACAGCCTTTAATAGTAAAAGTTTGACACAATTCATATGACTTTTTTAAAAGCAAAGCTATTGGTTTGGATTTTTGAGTAGGGTATAGATGCAACTGGGATCTCTAGAGCAGGATTAAGACATAAAGAGCAACATTTAACCACGTTTTCTGGAAGTATCAGCTAATTTCATTAAAGTATTGAAAAGCTTTCTACAAAGAACATCTAGCATGTATTTGAAAAGCATACAAACTAGATTTCTGCTGACTAAATACAGACTACTCAATGCAAACAGTGAGTTTGTCTCATTCCAAAAAGGACAGAAAAATTATTGTCCTGATGAATTTTAACTAAGGCAAATGGAAACCTGGATTATAGAAAGAAACTAGGTCAAACACTCAGATGTTGATATTCTAAGTTGCCACATTAAAAAGAAAGAATCAAATAATTCTTCTAATGACCACAACCTCTTAAAACACTTGTTTCTTCATGTTTGAATATTTAATAACTTAATTTTTTTTTCAACTTGTAACATGGATTAATCAGTCTGAATAAGCATACATTAAATGCAGTAGGCATGAAATTAAATGTGCATTTGTTTGGTTGCTTCTGGTTCAATATTTGAAGGGTATGTGTACAAATTCCAGATGCATTGTAATGGACAGGAAAAGAAACCCCAACATAAAAATTAACTTGCCAGAAAATAGGAGCATTGTGGAGAGTGGAACAGCAGTGTAATGACTGACTTCATCAGTAGGATGGAAAGATGAGGCTCTTTTGAGCAACTAAACCAAGGGATAGGACCTAGTGGCAATGGTACCTTAATCATCTGGATTACAATATTGAAAAACAATGCTACTATGCAGACTAGAGTATGTCAAAATAACTTGTGTTTTAGAAAGGACAATTAATACAGAAACACATACTTTAGATTTTGTTTTGGCTATTTAGGGAGGACAATGGGTACATTAAAGATCAAAAGGCAGAAAAGCAATTTGAAAGAACGTGATCATGGAAAAGCAGGTTTCAAGAAGCCATGGAAAGAAAGGAGAGAAAATGATAAAAATAATGAGACTGGGAGAAGGGCATTTCTGTTGTCTTCTAGAGCCAGTAGATATGGCCACAAAAGTGACAAAAAAAACCCCAAAACAAGCAAGTTGACAGTGTTTGAAGAACACTATGCAAAAGCTATCCTACTAGGAGAAAAGACAGAAGTAAAATATAAAAAAGAGATTATAAATTCCCTAAGGAAGTTATTTACAGACCTGAAAACCTAGAATAATTTTACACAGAACAAAATGAGGCATCTAAGTGCAAATATCCACACATGTGCAAAGTCAAGCAAAACCAGTCAAAGGCTACTGCAATTTGGAAGGTACAAGCTATTTTATATCAGAAGTGAGATGATAAAAGTTTCCATTATTTCAGTAGAAAGAACAACAAATATTAAGTTATGTAGAAAATGCTGAAACTCTTTCAGGATCAGAAGGGATTTCAGCATTCTCTTTTGTCACATCTTCATTAAAAAAGAACACCTCTAAGTACTTTTTGCTATCAAAGAACTGGGAATAAAACAAAAGTAGAATTAGAATGAATTGGGCAATATTTAAGTACAAATGTGCTACAGTTTGTGAACTACGATAAAATTCACCCTAAACTGAAGTCATCCCTAAACCATTAGAAAACATAGTAAGGAAGAACAGAAACAGATTGAAGAGACAAAATTTTGTCAGCTCTTTCGTGCCAACAAAGCCACAGTTAAATCCCTCTAGTTCTCAGCACAAGAGTTTTAGAAAGATAAAGGAAAAATTTCAAGTCCAATGAAGATTAACAGAAGACATCCTATATTTAAGCAACAACCTAAAAAAGGTGAAGGAACTGAATTTAAAAAAAAAATATATCTGCAACAATAGAAATTAGGAGATCTGATGATAGCTTTCAGCAGCATAAAAGATGGCTACAAAAAGATAGGAAGTGCTTGCTATCCCCGTTCACTGTGAAAAAGACAAAAAAGTTAAAATGGAAGCAAGTTCAATTAAATAACATGAAATTTGTCTGACTGTAAAACACAGGAGCTTTCTGTTTGGGATTTTTATAAAAACATTTATTAGAGGCTCATGAACAGATCAGTAGTTGAATGATCAGACACCTGGATCCTTGCCATAGCAATGGATTAAAGGATCTCTGAGGGTTCCTTCCAACTTCACATTTCTCTGAGTGGAGCAAGGTGTAATTGTAAAGTGTTAATCAGGGTAGTCCAGCTCAGTTTCAGGATATCCCAGTGCAATGGACTCTCTCCTTGCTGATAGCAGCAGTTGTTGAATAGACAGTTCTGCAGCTGTCAGCCTGATCCTTGCCTGTCTTCTGCTGGGGCTGTGGTAACAATTCTGATGCAAGAGTAGGAGCAAGCAGTGGCAGGCAGAAGGCAGCTTTTGCATTCAGGCTGCATCTACTGCTGTAGGTCTACAGCTAACCCCCATCATTGCTAGAGAACAAGGCAGGGGAGCTCGATCTGATCTACAAGTTAGCAAGGTACTAAAAGTAATAAAATTACTCATTTCTATGCTTTATTATTTATGAAATAAAATGACTTTTAGTTCTACATATTTCAGCAGAACTGCTTCTATAAAGAAATTACTGTGCTTTTTCAAGCAAACAAAATTATCAGACTGGTGATCCATACAAACAGCTATACATGATTTTCATTTAGAGAGTGGTCACAAGGCAATTAACAGTTGTAAAAGTATGACCCAACTATTTATAGAGTGGACCTCAATATATCTTGTTATTCTTAAGGTATTTTCCATTTAAAATGTATCAGATGGTTCTAAACAGGCAGCAATTTTCACTACATTACCTGCTTACTCATGCTTTTGCTATCACAGCACTACTGATAAAGTGAGTGAAAGATGCCTAACAATTATGACAAAAGTGTGATAAGCCATGTACAAGATTCGCAGGCTTACCTTATGATGGCAGCAATGACATTTTGTGCCCAAGAGCCCCCCCAAAAAAGTGGAATTAAAATTTTAGTTCTATACTTCAGATAAATGCAGCATAAAGTCATATAGTTTACGTAATGTAGGACTCTTAATGTACTCACATCCTGTAAAACAGTTTTAGTAAAAATAAAATCAACTATGTAAACTTACCTAAATCAGGCTTTAACTCAGTTGGCAAACTTAGCTTCCTGGACATCTTTGCTGAAAAGTGAAGTATATCTTTTTTTTAAAAAGAATAAACATGATTTTGCTGGCCTTTATTTGCTTCTTTCCCAATACTCAATATATCATTGTTTATTAAATCAATTGCAGCACTTAACAGGATTTCTACTAAAGTAAAGCCTCACTTCCACAAGGGCAGGGTCTAAGCATAACATGACAAATCCCCATATACAGCATTTTATGACTTTTGCCAAGCTTCATTTCTCTTCAGGCAGAAGTTGATGGATTGGATGAATTTTGCTTTGGCTCAACATCAAGTTTATCTCCTCAGGTGAGGGGACAAAATACAGACTCTCAGCTATTGCAACAATGTGCACTGAAATTTACATAAAGTTAACACATCCCAAACCCTCCACTTCTGCCCTTCTTCCTGAACAAACCTGAAATATTTTAAATAGAGAAAAGATGAACTTTTAATTATGCTAAAACATTAATGAACACATGTAAAATCTGAGATGCAATCCATGACCTTAGAAGAACGAAGACATTACGGAGAACAATTATAAGATCAGCAGCATACACACACTCACTGTCAAACAGAAGACAGTATTTTAATAATTTTACTGAAGTAAAACATAGCACTTGAACTCATTACTGACTTGGAAAATTCTCTTTATAGGAATGGAAATCTTGCAGTCCATTTAAAATGCAGTACCATACTAACAAATGCTGCTATATGTCAGTGATCTAGTAGCCATGCACCCATCTTTCCTTCAACAATTACTCAAGGAGGACTAATTCTGATGTAGCTTAACTTCAGAGCCTATCCCTGGTCTAGTAATTTCCCAGCTAAATGTTTGAGTTTTGATATATTGTTTAAATTCTTCACTAGCTTGTAAGGGTAATACTTCTCTACGTAAAGTAGATGCTGAGAATAGCCTCATAATTCTACAAGTACCTTCTAATTAATGGATATCAGCCTGAATCTTGCTGCTTCTCTGAGCTAAAAATGGAGTTAACTCATCCCAATTATCATCTTAACATAAATAATTCTGTTTTCCACATATCTCGAAGAACAGCATGTGATTTAAAGTTACTTCGACTCCTTCAAAAAGTAAAATACTTCACTGTATCATCAATTATGCTCATCAATATTGCAAATGCTAGTTATCCGAATAGTTGAACAGTTTTATTCCTGTCATACATTATAAAAATTTGAGAATAAGACTCCAGAAATAAATTTCTAATTTCCTTCATGTGTCAATGTTACAAAGTATGTCCTGTTCAAATTAAACCAAAATTACATACTCTGAAATGCCAGTCACTTATTTTGGTGCAGCCTGAAACTGAAAAGGGCAGTGCAACTACATGTTTGCTACCTTCATCCTTGCATTAACACTGGTATATGCTTAGCTTAATGGTAAGGCCAAAACTCATCTAAAGTGAGGTTTCTGCAAGGGTCGTTTTCAACAAGATAAATTCCTATTTCAGGTCAGAGCTCAGCTATACAAACAGAAAATCATGGCACAAAACAGCACAGCTGACCAGGAGCCCATATTTTTACAGTCAGCTTGAACAGAGATCATTAAACCTCATCTTGAGCTGTGAATTACAAGGTTGGCGTTCCTTATCCTAAACTTGTTTTCTAGGTTAGACACGTAAATCATAAGAGCCAAGATACTAAACAAAAGCTGAAGTACGCACACAGAAAATAATTTGAGCTGTTTCTGGCTTTTCATAGTTTTTACCATGTGTGAATACCAGCAGTGATTAACTTAGTTTGAAGATCAGAGCAGTCACTTTCAGCTTTTCAAATAGAAACATTCAATACAGGAGTTTAACAACTTGGAGAAAACTAATGAAAACCCAAGACAGTAGGTAACACACAACACATTCCACAGTTGTAGCTTTTTTTGTTCCTTAGTGAAAGGCCAGTCATGTGAATTAGGTTGATGAGGTAAAACATATTAGTCAGACATCATTTTCTACAAATACTGAACAAGGGGATACATGAATTGTTAAAAAGGATGTCATTGTCACAAATAATGAATTCATGTGCTATTCAATAAAATGCATTTCAAAACATACTGTGTCAAAAAAACCTCAATATGTACCTCAAAATGTAAATAGCAAACAAGAACCTATTTAAATGGCAGTAGTGCCATCTTGCGTTCAAACAAAAAAGTGCCTAAAGATGTAGTAGAAAATGGGAATATTTCACCGGCTAAGTGTTTTTTAACTAACATTCTTACTATCAAAAATGTGCTTGTACTCTGCCTTATGGTTTACAATAGCTTTGGAAAGTTTAGTTTTACTATGCCTCGGATGAAAAACAGCAACATGTTAGACAACTATGACACAAGAGATACAAACCAGATAAATGGAAAAGATAGGATTGAGATCTACAGAGCACCCAGTGTCAGGTTTTTAACTCCAGTTGTACAACCGAGCATAAAGTGATGGCAAATGCTCCTGATAGTTGAGGCTGACCGTGAATGGTAGCTGTCATATCAGAGTTTATTGCCTCTCTTGGTGGTGGTTACTGCAGCATTTACAGCCAAGGCTACCCTTCTGCAGCTTGTGTGAGATAAGCAGACAGACTGAGGAGATGGTTTGCTCCTCAAGACAGCAATGACTATTTTGCCAGTTTACATTTAATACTATTCTAAATTAGAAAACTTAGCATCATACACAGACACACACATTCTTTCTGTTGCTAGTAAGTATCATAGAAAAGTAGGTTATCTGGAGAATTGTCAGAAAACAACATTCACAATTCTTGCAGATTTCTCATAGGTAAGGCTTGAGGGGCAGGTGTTAAAATACAATAGGTTACCTTGGCATAGTGTGTTGTATTTCAGCATAGCTGACTCAACCAATTCAATGAAGAAAACCTGAAGGCTGAGACATTACTAAACTATCAATGGGAAGCTGTGGCTTAAAAGTAATAGTTAGGTTTTATTTGAAGTAGGTTATCCTGAGCTGATACTTCACAATGTATAGCACATCAGTTTCAAAGCTACAGTGTGATTTCTCATCCATTTCTTAAAGGAAACAGTCTAAATCCTTTAAAAAAAATAATTCTTGACCTTAAAAGGACACAGTCTTGGTGTTTTGACAGACAAGAATAGCTTACATAAAGCTTATTTCATTTAACATTTCTTGACAAATAACTAAGCGGTTTAGAATTTGTTAGACATACCAGAGTTCCCAAATTATTCTGTAATTCTATTTATATTTGACAACTACACAGAAGTGAAAGATTTACATTACCAATTTCAAGATGATGAAATAATTGAACATTGTACTGATGAAATAGAGAAATCAAATATTGTACTAGAAAAACTGATTATCAATGCTAAAATCTCTAAATTTGATATAAAAATAATCAAACCATTTTACAACAATGTAAGAAAATACATACTTGATCTATCCAAAATCAGGTCAAAGTATTAAACTTATTGGAAGAAACAATCTTACTCTGCGTTAGGGCAAATGAGAACTTTATGAGCATCTTAAGATTTGATTCCATGAAAAAAGCACTAATAATCAATGACTTTAGCACCGTTTGAAAACACACAGGTGTAGTCATGTAAGAATGTAAGAAATGTGAGAAATGTTATGGCAATAGTAAAAGTAGGGATTATAGAAGTTTGGAATTAAAGCTACTCTGCTTATATCTGCCTACTAATATTGTCTGCAATTCATATTAAATTTATAAACTGCAGAAAATAAGACCTATTTTCCTGAAAAGTATTTGACATGTAGCCTACTGGAACAGTTATGAGGGTCTGCAATATTTTCCATGCACCGTTACCAAAGCTTCTTCCAGAAATGGACACTACTATACCTCTTATCACCTGATTCATAGCTATATATTTAGTTGCAAATATCTCTTCATGCCAAATGATTAACTATCTGACAAAAGTATGAATAAAAACAGCTTAAGATTTTGCTTCCACTGAAGCTGGATCACACCACCTTTCTATAAAAATGACACAGCCTTAGAAATTAAACATACCCTAACAATTCTTCTTTAACTTAATCTACATTTGGTACACTTGTGTTACACTGCACATTATACTTTCAGATATTTGCCATTCTTAAGAGAAATAGTTGCTTTTATTAACAGCGATAGTATCTTGTATAACTTCTAGAAATGGTTAAACCAAGTATCTCTATATATCCAAGGTAATTGCAACTTCTCTAAAGTTCACCTCTGATACAAATGAATGGGAAATATGACCCAAAAGAAACATTCATAATAGGTCTGAGTTACTATCCATTCCTTCACGAGACACAAATGAGTATTTAAACAAGCAAAACAAACACCACCACCACCACAAAAAAAACCAAACCCAAACCAACAAAAACCAACCACCAAAACAGAAGACCAACTGATTGTGTCAGCATATATAGCAAGGCTGAAACACTGGTACATGAAGCATTTACATTTTACTGTATCACAGGATCACAGGGTGTCATGGGTTGGAAGGGACCTTGGAGATCTTCGAGTCCAATGCCCCTGCCAGAGCAGGACCATAGAATCTAGCACAGAAAACATTTTGTTTTATTTATGCTATTGTTGCAGTCTTAGGTTGCTTTTGATTCTTTAATGAAACAAGAATCCTTGTCTGATACTGACACTAATCATAGAAATATCTAGTAATTAAGAAGCCTCTACATAAGTTTCAATAAAGCGATCAAATTAACAGGAGCTTCAAATTTCTAAATGCACGTACATTATACTACCACCTTACGTATCTATCACTGAAATGAAATTGCTTCTCACTTCGCAAGCAGTTCTCAGTTTGCAAGCAGTAAGTTCAAGCTTACTGACAGTTCCCATGTGAAAAGAAAAAAAACCAAACCCAAAAAAATGAACAGAGGAGTGTCATTAACAGCAACTGAAATTATCAATGTAAATAATTCCTGTTCTGGTTTGCAATCCAATTGACAGGTTGTATTTCACACATTGACAAAGAATGGAAAGAACTTGATCTGACTGCACTATGTGCAATGCAAAGAGCTACAACCATGCTACATATATCAAATTCATCCATGTGAATGTGGTGGTAAACAATATGTTTTATACAACATGGTGAAGTTAATGTGTAAGTGACACTCATATTTTACAGTCATCGTCCATTCACATTCAGTTGGCAATTCAGTTTAAAACAATGAAATGCAAAATTATGTAACAACACAGAAGAGATGTTTTACTTATGTGGAAGAGCTTAGAAGGTAAGTTCAGAAAGACCCATGCAGAGAAAACATGCCAGAAAAGGTACAGAAAACACAGCAGTGAAAAAAACCCCAAACATTCAGTGCACAGCATCAAACCACTCAGGTTTTTTTTTTTTTTTTTTAATAAGATAGGTTCTCTTGAGTTTGGAAGACACTGCTTTGGGACAAAAGGGAAAACCTTATGTCACCAACAGGTATTGATGTAACATGCACAAGATTAAGTGTTGTGGGGTTTTTTTTTGTTAGAAGAATGGAACTTACATCGAGGTTAACATATTAATCCATATCCATGTAAATGATACTCTACTTTTTTAATTACAGATTGACATAATATATTATTGACAAACATTTGCTTGAATTATATTCAGGCTTCCACTGTTTCAGTAACCATCTTCCCTAACATTTCTGTTATTGCTGCAAGAAGGGCTCAACGCAGCACTGAGCTGAGGGCATATTCTTGCTCTTCCTCATTCTGTACCTCAGATTCCACAGATGACTTAATCATACTTGCATTTATCTCACTGAATTTTAAATGATCCTTCTTAATTACTTAATTGTGATGAGAGGGCTTAACGGTTTAGGATAAAAGTTAAATTGCCAAGCAGCAAATTGAAGAGACTAAAGGAAAAGTAATCTTTCCCTCCCTAGTCTTAACCTATGAAATAGTTTAGCAAGTAGTTTTACAATATAAAGTAGTTCAGCCTTTTGGTCTGACTGAAGAGATGAAATGAAATCTTCCTACAATGATAGGCTAAATGTACTAAATGTAAACAAAATGAACCATTAACACAGTGATTTTGAAACTAAGTCCCTTTCCCAAAAAGAAATCATATGGCCTCTTGTCTTCACTTATTTATTGACCCAGTCAGAAGCAGAGTGAACTTCCATTCCAATCAAAGAAGGGTTCAATCTACCTGCATACAACATATTCCAAGACAATTGTTACAACACAAGCTGGTAGGTTATCATGTCACTGTCAGATGCAGAATAAATAAGTACAGTTCTGCAACAGTAATGGAATGTACTTACATATGACCAAGTCCTCTTCCAGATGGTTAAATAAAAAAATTTTAATACCTTTATCTTGACCATAGTCATATGGAAATCTGACCATATGGCTATAAATGCAGCATAAAAAGAAATTAAATCAGTCACATGTTCTCAGAGAGTGTACCCTCTGCAAAAGGTGGAATAATGTTGTGACCTGCATAGACTGAACTCTTAGTACTGATTAGAATTTTACCCATGCAGAAAATAGAGAAGTGCAATTGTAAAAATTAGAGCATTTAAACACCAATATCCTTGATTTAGAAATTATTATGCCCAGTGTATTTAGTACAGAAGAAGCCCATATAATTACCAATTAGCATGAAGAATGAAAAATTATTAAGATATTGAAGTTTGAATTTTTTTTTTTTCTTCTGCTGGGTTAGTGTTGCACAGAATAAGGCACTGAGTTAGGAACAAAGTAGAATTTTTCTAGTTCCTACCTATGTCATTGGCTACCATCTTGGAAAACTTTCTGCTTTTGGTCTTCACTGTAAATAATATTTTAATAAAAAAAAAAATCAATCTAAGTGTATCAAAGGAACCAAATAAAAAATAAAGCTATAGAAAAGAAAAATACTGTACCCTTTTCTATAAAATTATTCATTTTTTGATCATCATCTGAATTGTTTGGTGAACCAGAACCTACGAGTGAAGACAGAATGAAATGGATATATACAAACATAGATCTTTGACACAAACCAAATGTATTTATACAAGCTTTGAGTCTAAGGAACACAAAGATGTACTAAAATATCAAATACTGATACTGGTATTCTCTGTAGATGTACTAGATACTATAAAGTCCAAAATATTTTGGCATGACAGGAATCCTGCTATGTTGGGATTAACCAAAACCATTATAATGCAAGGTACAATGTTGCATGGTGCAGTGAGTTTATTGCTAGAAATATTGCCCTCACTGAATAAAATGGTTACAGTGAACAAGTAGACTGCTGTCCAGATAATGGTTCAAGACAAAGACTAACCTAAATTACAGTTCACAGAACACTGCCATAACAATAAACTCAAATTTTGAAACTATTAAACCTGTAGGATACTCTCCTAATTTGCAGAGGCAGATAGTCCCTTTCACAGTCTTCTGAGGTGTATAACCATCCATTGGAAGTCTAACAGAAGTATCTAATACTTTACTTTGGCATGGAAAGGTGAAAAGGGGAAGATTTAAATCACTTGACCAAACATAGACTTAAACCCAAATAGTGGGTGGTCTGTTTTACAGATTATAGTGTAACAATCAGAGGCAATAATGCACTGAATTGCCAATCCCATCCTCCAATCTTAGAGCTAGTAATGAGCAAACTTTCTGTCCTAGTGTATTTTCCTCTTACATAGAGCCACCAGACTGGAAAAAGTGAATTTAAATCTGGGCTCTGTCCTGCATCTCTAGCTCACCAATACTGTGTGGCTGACTTCTCAAAAATGTCCAGTCTTAGCTCTCTGAACACTGAAAGCCACTTTCAAGCTTCTTTTCAGTCTTGTGCTCTTGCCCAGACAATACAAAACTTAAACCAAACTTAAGTAAATGCAGCTCTTCTCTCTTCACAAACTTCACCAAATTACTTCTGTATCAGGGAGGTGCTACCCCCTGAGTGCCGTTCTCAAAGAAAAACTGGAGAAGCCTGTCATGAACCTTAGCTCATTCACCAAGAGCTGGGAGGTGAGGACAGAAGAAAAGAAAGCAAGGCACCTTACCACTTTAAGAATCTATTCTACAGGGGAAAGCAACAGTGGCTTTTTCTGTTTACTATTTTTGGTGCTTTAGACTTATTTCTCTTTAGTATTGTACCTAAGACATTATATACTCTTTTCACTCAATTCTCCAAACTTCTAAATATTATTAGAATATGAACTGACTTCAAAATAGTCTTCTCAGTCAACTCAAATTGGAGACAGATTTCTATCTCTGCAGGATTAGGAATCTTCCCCAATTTGGCTTTCTTTCAGGACATTTGAAACTACCTATTACAGGTTGCCTACCTTCTTGATCCTCTTAAAGAAATATCCAAATTGCATCAATTTTTAGCCTACTTCAATTAACACAGCTCAAGAGAGAAAAGGGAAGGCAAATTGTTAAATTTAGGATTTTTCCATATAAACCTTGATTTTCATCTTTGGGCCTGCTTTCATTGCATTGTTAGTGCAAGTGGTGAATTGAGTTTTACTCTACTTCAACTCCAAGCTACAGAAGAAACCCTCCAATTAAAATTAAATAGTGTTTTTAGTTTCAGCGATACCGACTGGAAGAGGTCTAGGCTGACATTTGAGTGATGCTGGAGCAAGGGGGAAAAACCAAACAGATAGAGATTAGGGGTTACAACTCATTAGCTGTTCATTGTACACATTTTCTAGGAGTCTATCAGAAACTAGACTCAGCATGGACTTCCAAGTGGGTCAACATAAAAACACCTTACTAAGAACAATAATTCTCCTCAATCTTGACAATGATTTACTGCAACTGCAGCACTGCACAGCAAGTTATCTACAGACAGTGGTCTTGGTATTTAAAAATTAAATAGAAGAGATCCACTCTATTCTAAACACCACAAAAAATGCTTGCATTAAAAATGAAGTTGACAACTTCAGCATGCCAATAACTTAGCATTACACAGGTTTGCCATGAAATCACATCTTCAGTTAAGACTTAGTTAACATTTCTAACCAACCAGTGCTTTGATTATAAATAAATCTAATTTACTTTAAGAAAGGGTTAACAAAAAGAACATGACATTGATTGGTCTAAATGAGTTTTACAAAATTAAAATTAACATCAAATGACAGTAGTTGTCAAATCAGAAATTAAAATTTATGTTAAAATTTCTACTAGAGCTACAAATAGTATATTTTGATTTGCTTTAAACTTGGCTTTGAAAGGTACAGGCTATAGTAGAAAAAGAATCCATTTTTAGATTCCTATACTGATTATCCTTTTGCACTATATTGCAAAGAGTGCACATTCTACTCAAGGACAAAACTGCAGGTTTACTTGGCTACCTAAAGTAAAGTGCGAGTGCAGTTTTGAATGAAAGTGACATATTACTCTAAAAGTTCTCACAGTAATAGTGAACGACAAATTTTTAGCTACTACCTGAAATACTTATCTTGAATACTTGATGTGCACTATTATTTAAATGGCTATAGCCTCAACTAGCCAATATAAATATATACTACAGAGTACACATATTGCTGAAGCTTTCATTAACGTTTTTCAAGTACACGAGTGTCAACTAAAAATTAAAAAGGGGGGAGTGTTAAGGAGGGAAATCCTACTTCTTAAGGATGTCAGTTTCTGAAGACCTCTGATTCCACAGAAAAATAGTAATTTACCACTTTTAAGGAAGCAGAAATAAACTAGCCCTTTTTACAGAAATAATCTTTACCACTTGAGGACTCTGAAACACAATCACATGAACTATTATAGGCATTTGTGCATCTCTTATCAATGTTTCAAAACTCCATCACGCAGTATGTTTCCTGAAGCATAAATATTTCAGATTCTCTCTTCACTCATCTTTATGACATATTTCTATTACATCTCTTAAATCACCCTTGTTTTAAAAATGCAGTTGTGCAACACAAAGTATGACAGCTCAGAACAGCTTGTGAAAAGACACCAAGTTTTATACAGTTACTTAACTACAAAGTGTTAAGGAAGTGCGTGCTGTCTTCTGGGCTAGTAAAATGACGATCAGAGAAAGTTTTGATTACCTGAAGTGGGTGATTTGCAGCGGTCTTCTGGCACCACTGTACCTTCATTAATATCACAAAGACCTGCTGGAACACAAAACCAGTGTATAATAAATACAGCTGCTATATCATCCCTTCTTCCACTGCTGTTATGAATGTCATTTCTTATTAGCTATAAACTAGCCAGTTGTGATCTAAGTCCCATTACATAATACTTTAATTTGGATATTATTCACACTGACTGCAGAGTCACCTCTTACTACAGGTTTTCTTTGTAAAATATACTTCCTCATTAAATTTCATTGAAAACCACCATATTTTCAGCAAAACAGACTTATCAGAACAATTATTTGCATACTGTAAGTACAAATATAACTGGTTTTGAAAAAATCCTAATTAAAAATGTAATTGCAAAAGAAAGTCAGATTAAAGAGTCTTAAAAGATTACAACCACATGTGCACTATGATGCATGAAACTACAGTGCCTTTTTTCAAAGTATTTTCTCACTGAAAATGATATGGTTTTTATTTGCTGTTGCATTGTCAAGTTTGTTTTTCAGCAAAAGCCCTTATTGATGTCATTCACAGAATTTAGGTTCTAAGCTGCTTACAAAAGTTTTCTTCCTTGTATGGAGGAATTTCACTAAATTCTTAGATCATCAAATCTGATCATTTGAACAACTGCAGTATGTTAATATTTCAGAGCTGATTCTTTCCATTCCAGTGCAGGAAAAAAGCATAGGTGTCCACAATCAGATGCTAAAGATACAACTTGCCTCGTAAGGGTCCTAAATATTCCATAGCACTAACTAGAAGTATAAAAGGAATTTTTCTATTTTACTTTTTGACAAGAAATTGCTGTCGAGACTGCCCATGATTAAGAGAAGTGAATTTTATTGATATTTTAAGGCTAGTAATGCATCTTTATGTTTCTAAAGGTCTCCTTCAGAAGTTTCATGATGTGACACTAATCCAAATAAGCATATAATACTTAACAGTAATAATTAAGAAATATTTATTGAAATGAAAGGGTTTGTATGCACACAAATATTTCAAATAGTCAAAAAGCTTGAGAGGTGTAATAGTAATGGCTAAGGCAACAAGGGCTTGCACATGCAAAGCCTGGCTATATACGACACATTCACTAGTGCATCTATATGTATGTGTTAACAGACAAAAAACTGGAACAGCACTACTCTAGAGGAGCTTTACAATTTACAGATCCTAAACCAGAAATTAATTATTTAAAGGTAAAAAAGTTCTCCTGAAATATCATATCAATATGGAGCATGTTAAAAATGTTGCATTCACACAGTTTCATTTATGCAAAACAGTCTAAAAATTACTAAAAATATGTATTGCTTGAACCTCAAAATTCAATGACTAGGATTGATGTGAAATTGTCAAATAAACTTAAGGCTCGATTAAGCCTACACTTAATAGTACAGGAACTGATTTAAATTCTAAAATGTACGGTGAAATCCACAGTGGAAGCTATACCTTTCCACTACACAAGACAAAGAAAGAAAGACTGTTTATTCACCTCTCAGTAAATCAATATGCACTGTGGGGTAATTGTTGTGCACATTCTCTAACAAATTACAATTTGACCTCTGAAAGCACCAGAGTTTTAAACATGCATAGGAGCCACTATTAGACAGAACTGTGAAAAAATTTTTTTTCACAAATACAGGTGCTGCTCTCCCAGCAAGCAATAGAAGTTTAAGATAGCAGCAGTGCTGGGAGAACAAGCCTGTGCTTTTAGAAATTGAGTTTCTAGATAATGATCCTACAGGAGCCAAGCTGAACAAATCCAAACATGCAGTTCAGGAACTTAATTAAAATATATATGCAAAAAGAGGAAATTCTTTATCTTCAGATGAAGAGTAACTTCTTAGTTTAACTTACATTAGTTTTCTTATGAAAATTCCTGCAGTGACAGGAATAGTCTTTAGCAAAGAATGAAGTCACACACCTTGATTTCTTTGTAAGAGGTCTTGAGGTCATGATTTGTTTAATATACATCTTAATGAGCAACATGGATCAATTGATCCAACAGAAAACCTCCAAAATATTCTCTCATCGTAAACCTATTCACTAATTTTAGGCATTAAGTAAGATTTATCTCACTAAGTGGGGCAAGTGTGCATTATGACAATAATTATGGCACATAAAGCTTGGAAATCTAAGCACGGCCATCCCTGTTATCTAAGAGAGAAGGAACAGCAATAGAAGTAATTTTACTTATGACTATTAGTAATTAAACTAAGCAGAGAATAACAAGAATGATCTGAGTTAAGTCTGTAAACTATAGGGGTCTGTCCACAACCAATGCAAAGAAGAAACTGGGTTTAAATTGTTATTGCTGTTCGTCTTGAAACTCCAGGTACCCTGACAGAAGCAGGGTGTGCACTGGCAGTAGCACAGTCCTTCTGGAAAAAGTTCTCTGGTTTTGGGCTTACAGCACATGTGCAAATTGTTAAGGATTACAACAGTGAATTGATCCAAGAATTTCTGTTTCAGAACTGAAAAGAATACAACCTGCTAGAACACAAATATATGGAAAAGTGACCTTCTAATAAGCTTTTAGCTTATCTCACCAAACTAGAAGTTTGAAACTCCCCAAAACATACAAAAAATTAATCGAATGTCATTGAAGACAATAATTACCAAGATGCATTAAAAACTCCCTAGAATTACAGCTAAAATTAACTGATGTGTAAATTAAGTATCATGAGACATTTGTCATTTTTTCACATAAGCTTTAGATATATCTCTCAAGAAACCACAACTTGACTGGAAACCAGCCTAATTAAAAATTACTAGAACTAGCTTAATATAAAGATATAAAGGTTAGGATTGAAAACAATCAACATTAAAAATGTAAAAAAAAAAAAAAAAAGCTGTCAGAGGCAGTTACTTCTCTTGATTCAATTCTGGACATGGCATAGCCACAGCTGATGTTCCTCTGGTTTAGCTGGCATCTAAGCTAAAAATTCAAATAGTTCATGTCCAGGATCCAGGGCAAGAAGAAAGGGAAAACCAGAAAACACAACTCCAGAAGAGTTTCTAGGCATGCATTTTCTTCAGGTTTGACTCAAGCCAGTTCTGAATCCCTTGCAGACTACATTTAAAAAAAGGCTTTTTCAAGTATAATAAAAAGTCACAGGCATACTAGAACCACTTCCAGTTTGTCAGAATCCTGAACTGCCTCTGGTAGAGCTGAGAAATACTAATTTATAAAAGGTTGTGTTACATTGTATTTGTTCACAAAATTTTATGTGACAAAAGTCACATAAAATCTTGTAACTCCCACCAAAATTAAGTGGCAAAAAAAGACTGGTGTCCTATATGAACTCCGGTGTAACTAAGCAAGGAAAAATAACTGCACTCCATAAGTTTGTCTTTAGCCATAAAATTACTCTTTTTTTGGATAATTTGGTACCAATACTGATATTCTTAATGGTTCCTGTCATATTTAGTGACCAGTACATCAAGCAAAGTTCTGCAAATTGTAAGCCTCCACTCTGTATAGAGTTTTCATCACACTGTAAAGCTTTTACTTACACATTTTATGTATTTTGGCACATGGCCAAAGTTGGGTTTTTTTGCCCCCCACTATTATGATCTGAAGGCAAAGGTTGACTTTACCTTAGACAAGCACCTAATGATGCTGTCTAGCAGGCCTTCACAAAACACACATACTGCATGCTTCACAAAATTGCCAGCCAAAAACATGTGAGTAATATACCTGGTATGAATCACTGATAAATTCCAAAACACGATCTCAACTGGGAGCTTGTATCTGTTGAGCTAGCCTGAAATAACAGTTTACAGTCTAGCTAGTGTAGAGAGCCTTGTCTCTAAATAGGTGCTGCTTTAAGACGGGAATCTGAATTTCTTTTCTGAGTAGAAAAAATAAGATGACAGAAACACATATCACATTCTTGCAACACAAAGGAAGGGAAAAATCTCACGTTTCTATTCATATTTTAGAAGATATGCAACTCTTATTCTATGAGCTTTTTTAAAAACTTTTTTTAAAATTTTCAATTGGTTGACTTAGAATATGCCATTTACTAAATTATAGGTTGGCAGCTAATGGTGATATATTAAATACATATTTTATGCTGGAACAACACAACTGCAGGGCTCTTAAATGAGGAAGGATGCATCCTTGGGCAAAAACTATGGAAGTGTCTGAGTAACAAAATGTTTCAGAAAACAGTTTTGGGACTTGTGCTCATCTTTGCTTCCCTTCACAATAATAAATCAGTGACAGATCCTGCTTATTAATTCTGCATCATCTTAAGGTGGAAACATTTCTTTTATGCCTATCTCGATTTCTCTCTTGTCAGCAGAGGATGGAAGGCTGTACAGAAAGCAGTATTTGGCTATTGAGCCAAATGTATTCATTTTTCTTGTTGGGGAGGAAAAAAAATAAATAGAATTAACATAACTGAACCACAAACGTTTTGTTTTGTAAACAAAAGTACCTCAACACAGGTGCCTGAACTTCAAAACTGCTTGAAAACCCCAGAGGGCTGTGGAACACAAACATCTCCTCTCTTAACCCCTATGAACAAGATCTTTGTAGATGTATTTTTTTTTTTTAGTAATAGACAAACCACTGTCTTTCACGATGTTAAATATTACTAGTGATAGTAATAATCTAATACTAGATTTCAAAAGCTTCTTCTGCCAGAAAGGGGACCAAGCAGGGGAAGCTTCTAGCTGCAGATCTCAAAACAACACTAAGTCTGGCAAGCAAGACTTCTGCTCTATAGACATCAGTAGCTTCCAATATAAACATCAAAATCAAAAGGAAACATACATTTAAAAACACAAAATACAGAGACTACTATGGTTCCTTTTTTCCTTCAAGTTTCTTTCAAAGACACCATGAACAAGAAATACAATAGATACATGATGGATTAAAATCAGTTTCTGAAAGTAAAACAAATACTTCAAACAGACTAACAAAAATATTTATGATGAATGCACTCGTCAAAAAGAAATCAAATTCAGATATTAAAAAAATACTTCATTGCCACAGGATGACTTACTTATATGAGAGGTGCGAAGCTTTTTCACAGACTCTGAATATAAGTTAGAAAGGCCGCACATGCAAGAAGCCACACTCAGCATACCTTTATGAAGCAATGAGAAAAGGAAAGACGGAGATACTAACAGTACATTTGAGATGGAAAAGCCAGCAGAATAACTTGTATAACCATGTTTGTAAAATGCTCTTGCCATGCAGATTGTTAGTATTAAAATGGAAGATGAAAAAAATATTTCATCTAAGTTATATTCATGAATGAAAAGGACTACTTTCATGAACACTTAGGAGACAGTTGTAACTCCAAGTTATGCAGATCCAATAAATTAAAAGAACACAAGCCAAGAACACAAAGCAAGTTATGTTTAACACCAAAATGCAGTTTATAGTCTAAATAGATGAAGCAGAATTTAAGCCCCTTACTCCCAAGAGGAACTAACATAGTAAGCTAGTACAGTTTACAGAGTTTTTTTAAAAAAGAAAGAAATAAAGGTTTTACTTATTAAAAGAAAGTATTTTAACTAACAGGAGACCAATCATGTATATTCTGCTTTATGTTAATGTCAGCTTATTTCAACTGAGGAAACTGACCTGGTGCTAACTGGACCTTTCCCAAACCAGTGACTGACTATAATTCTATACATCTATATATACTATATATGTATATAATATA